>OX155958.1:16775203-16967703 GCA_944548615.1 Micropterix aruncella
GGAGCGCGCGAATTTTTAAAATCCGTCTTGCACACAACACTCACTGTATCCTGTCTTACGTCTTTCTATCCTATTTATATTGTATTTATAATTATTGAACACACGATTTTTAGACATTTAAGTTATTTGTTGAAACAAAATTCAATTTACGGAAGCTCCGTTGCAGACCATTTAAATTGTGTTACCTCTATAAACATCCAGTCCTTAAAGACGATTTTTATTCTGTGACTTCGACGACGGGCCCTGTCCAGGGCCTGTGACGCCTTCCGCTGGGCAATTGCCCTTGAGCGGGGCTTCACGAGAGCTATGCCCATTGACTAAACATATTACAGAAGAAATGACGTAACGAGTCTTACAATAGGTACCTACTACACACTTCTAAATCAATTCTTTTTATGCAATATGTGTGGTTTATGCAATTATCCATATAGATACATATCTATTTTCGGAATGTACTCTTGATAGATCCAAATGGTCGATTGCTGCTTTTTTTCAGGGTCCTAGCGGTAAATCCATGTTTTCTAACCAAATTCCGTTCTGTCCAACAATGTCCCACACCAAATTTTACGCCCCTTTGTTGGATTCTATAAGCATGGGATTGCACCGACCCGCGCGCGTGCAGTGGCGCGTCCCGTTTTAAGAGCCTCAGCCAAATGTGTGGGATCCACCGCGAGCACAGCTTACCCACAGCCAAATATGTGTGTATAACTGATTGTACCTAACTCATGCCTGTGTCTGAATCCCCTTATCGTAGGTCACCTGCCTGTCTGCTTCGTACATACGGCGCACAGCATCGATGTTTTTGTTGTTGACAGCGGTGGACCGTCATGGAATTGGTCACTTAGGGCGGTCACTTACTACCAAATTTGGCCGGATTTCTCCGTCGTACCGTCTGGTCACGGGTTCGACGTCGCTTGCGCGGCGTCTACCTACTGTTAGCGGTAATTCGGCTCTAATTTATCGCGGACCGTGGCGCTCTTTGCATGCCTTTCACACGGAATCGGGTGACCAACAGGTCGTTTTAAGAGTAACTGACACCGGTTCAACAACCATTCCCACTTGGAATCACATAAGAGCATTTACAGATTAGGGAGGGGGGAGGTGTGGCACCGGAGTGCATAGTCAATTGGCTGACGTCGCACGATGCGCAAACCGCTTCGCAGCGTCCGAAGGTCATCCCCAGACGATTCGATCCACCTGACGTGACAGGGGAAACGGAGTCGTTTCCAGTTTCGACCCTCTTCAAAAAGGCTGCCGGATGGGAGTTGAACCGTGAGTTAGGTGAAACAAACATGAAATAAACAAACCAAATGACATTTACACGAAGCAAACTTTTTGTACAGTCAAAAAAATAGATTTTCAATTTTTTTTTTTTTATGTTTATGGAAGTGACCAGTTCCGGAAACATTCAGTGCATCTTATGTAGAAGATTTTTATTGTATTAATAACATATCATTAGGTTTTAAAAAAAAAAAAAAAAAAAAAAAAACAAAAACGCCAAATGGCCGAGGGGCAAAAACACTGTTTAAGCCTTGCAAACCTGATGCTCAAACAAATGTGTTTAGAACAATCCGTCAACCACTGGAACAACACGCCAGGGTTGAATCATTCCAAAGCGCTTATTAAGCCTTACGACCGTAAGACGGCCCGTGAGGCCCTATCGCTAAATAGGAACAATCTACGCATACTGGTAAGGGCGCTCACGGGGCATTGTGGCCTGAACAAACACATGTTCAACCTCAAGCTCAAAGACACAAAAATGTGCAGGTTCTGCCAAGGGGCAGAGGAAACTCCCCAGCACCTCATGTGCGAGTGTGGCCCGCTGATGCGTAAAAGATACAACCACCTGGGTGGTCACTACCTCCAACCTGAGGAGGTAAAACAATCTGGCGCCAAAAGCCTGCTGCGGTTCTTAAATGACACGAGGCTTAGCGCAGAACTATAGTAGGTGGCGAGCACAATAGATCAGCAATGGTCGCAGTGTTACAAGGCTCATAAAGACCTTAGAAAAGCCCCACTCAACAAATAAAATAAAATAAAAAAAACATATCATTATAAAAGAAATGTAGCCTCAACTGAATTAATTAACTTTTATACTCTACCGAGACGTATTATTTGAATACGAATTATTTTTTATTGAAATACAGATACATCTGCCTGCGTTAACATAATTATTAGCATCTGTTAACTTAATTATTATCGCATATTTTTTGACGTTTTTCCAGGAAGGTATAGATAAAAAACATGATGCGTGATGTTTTACAATTACAAACAATTAAAAAAACAGCAGCAAGGAGATGCTGATAGGCCACCCTTTCTAAAATCTGTCCGAATTCGAGGGCCATGACTTTGCAAATATTGTATCAATTTGAATGATAATTATATATGTACTTTTAGTATTTAAATGTAAGATTTAGCTTTAGTTTGATTATTTAACAATATACTTACTACTTTGGATCTTACTATGTACAGTTTTTAGTACGTATATATTCGATTTATTGACTATTTCAATTGTTAGGATTCTTCTTTGATTATTCAACTTTTTAACTGACTATTTTAATTATTCTTTGTTTAGTAGGTAGTCATTACAATTATTGACTATTTTATTAAATAAGCCTTTAATTTGTTTTGTAATAAGATTCTACGACGAATAACTCAAAGTTTCTTAGATACTACATCAAGTTTCTTAGATACTACATCAAATGAATGTTAAGTAAAGCTTAAAGTAGTAATGAGACTTACTACTTAAAACACAATTATTCTGGCACGTCCAAGAGCGGTTTTTAGCCGCCAATTGGACACGACGTAAATGTAATGTAATGTAATGTTGAATTTCAAAAATATAAACCAAATTATATTGTTAAACACTAGAATCAATAAAATAAAAAAAAATAATATTCACCAAATAGTGACTAATTATCAGGTATAATAAGTAATAGTGAGTCAAATATGGTTAGGTGAGTCTCCATGCCACAAAATGCCAAGAAACATCTCATACCGAAATTCCAACATGCATATTAAAACTTTTCACCGCCACCAGAAAAATGACACAGCAAACCTTTTATCAGTATTAGTGCATTATAGCAACCTATTCTACATTGTTGAGTTTTTAACGTTACTCGACTATATTCAGCTCCGATAATCTTTATTCGGCCCCAAAAAATAAGCGAGATAACGAGTATAGGCATTCAAAGAAGCGTCAAACCCATACATTTCGGTAGGTTGTCAGTTTTTTTTTATAATACAGAAACACCAAACAATTTAGTTTAAAAAAAAAACAACCCCAAACACAAAGTAAAAAAACAACTGACTTTTTTGCCTCTAAATATTACCTGTTCTAAATTGTTGATTTTTAAACGTCAACCGACTATATTCACCACGCTGATTCCGAATATTTATACGGCCTCAATAAATAAGCGAGATATATGCGTCATTTTTTTGTCTTAAAATGTTGGGCGTCCGGGGCGTTTTTATTCACATTTAGTATTACAATGATCGAAAATAGTAGTATTTTGTTTTTTTTTGAGAACGGTCCCTATAATGCTTATATTTCCTTTTTTCTACTACATTTAGCATTATAATGATCGAATCAAGTAGCGTTATATATTCTTTTTTAAGCTATTGCATAGCTTTTATCGCGGGCCTAGGCCAGCGCGTCGACCGAATGAAGAAATTTCTTAACGAAAATTAATGATATTAAACTGATAATTACGTCTAAACGAGTACTGCTTACGATTCGAAAAAAATATATGTTAAACAAGAACATTTTCCTAATATTCTTAGCTTTGAATATTTTAGATTTTGTTTATATTACATAGTGTAATTAATTTGTGAAATTAGGTCTAACCGAACACAAAAACGACTACTACGCAAATACTATCTGGCGTATTATTATGAAACCTGCACCATTTTAAAGATAATTTAATTATCTATCTTTTTATCTACGATTTTTTTTCGAATAATCCATTTTTTTGCTTTATCGAATAAAAAATTCGTGCGCGGCGCTCTATCGGAAGACGTTTAAATTATTCTGAATCATTTGCTTCCGCAGCCGCAAATGATTAGGAATAATTTCAACGTTTTTAGATAGAGCGCAGTTATCTGATATCAGAAAAAATAAAATAAATAAAATAAATAAATAATTATAATTGCGTAAGTTGTTAAAAATGCTATGCAATATGCTTTACCGCGGCAGTCCCCGAGTGCCACACGTATTTTTTTTTAGAAAGGTTTCTGTAATACACATATTTCTTTTTTATTGCATTGCCCTCAATGCATTTATCGTAATGAATTTGACCAGTAGAAGCATTGGCTTCTACGGGTGAATTACAGATGAGAATTACAAAGTGTTTTAAGGGAATGGTCACGGTACGATAGTCTAGTTGTACTATGCTGCTAACGTCACAAATGATTACTCACCAAATATAGTCCGTTTTCCGATATCTATATCAGCACTTCGGGTAGTCAAAACAATGCGCACTGAAACTGTTACAAAACCAATAAATTTATCACTAATTGCAGTTGTCAGCGTTGCAATTCATACACAAGTTTCGTTAATCACTGTTCACATTAAAAACGCAAGTAATTGTTTATCTAACAAGTAACCGCCAAATGCGCGCGACATTTTTCAGCTAACTGTCAAAATCCGGCTGTCTACGGTCACATCGTACGCGATACTGGCAAAGCGAATGCTTGGCGCTTGCGTGACAGAAATACGCTCACCATTGTTTTATTTTTTCACGTTCAACGAAATTGGTTTACAGACATAAAAAATAACATTTAATATTCAAGGCTTATGAGGCTCTTCGCCGCTGAGACATTTTCGAAGTATCAATGTTGTCAGATTTTTTGAATAGGCGATGTCATGGTCTTTTATGGTCTTTATGTTTGTCGGGTCATCTTCACTGCCATATGAAATGTTCCTGATGTAGACGCCAGAGCCTTTTAAATTATTCGCAATTTAAATGCTCTCCGCAAAATGAATTTTCCATATTGAAACCTAACTAACTTAAGCAACTCTGGAAAAGGTATTTTAAGACCAAGTCGTTGATTGCCCCTGAACGGTAAGTTAGTAGTCTGAGCGGTAGGCACCTATTAAAACTTACTTATTTAATTAACTGTAATTTTGATATACAAACAAACTAAAACAACAGACCAAACGATCCAATTTTATTCGCCGTTCGATCAGTTTATAATATTTAATAAATACATACAAGAATAATATAAAACATTAACAAACAAGTAAATATATTAAAAAGAATAAAAAAACACGACTGCCGTTACAGAAATATATAATTATTTTTATCACGGTTTTTTTTTAATGAAATATGTTCGGTTTATTTGTTTATCCATATAGATAGGTAGATGTATATTTCCAGAATGTACTCAAACCGACCTTTCATTTGACACTAAACTCGATATATTTATGTTAACTTATTGACATTTGGACATATTGACATTTAGACTAATACTTACTTAATATTTCGACAGTTAAGGTACCCTATGACACTCAGGATGACACAACGATTCCAACAATATTACACTCATCTAAACCGCTTTAATCGTTTAGAAGTTATGGTAGAATAAAGAAACGGAAAACATACATAGTTTAACCCTGAACACATTACACTCCTTTCAGCATTCGAGCGTAAAGCACCTTATTTGGATTCCAATGGCGGAATTGACTTTCAGTCTGCTCCTCAAAATCGAGCCATTTAGTAACAATCAGGTTGCGAAGCGAAAACTCAAGCAGCACAAACCATGAGCCAGCAAGAGCATCAACGTGACTATGGTATGTGAAGTCGTCCGTAACCTCGAGTTGGGTCGTCTTCGTCACCTGTCAGATCCGGCTCTGTATTTTGCTAACACAGCTACTTGCGCTACCTTTTACTTTTTATACCGATATTTCCACATTTCGCAGTACTGCATCTTAGATTATGATGATCGGCTGCCAGTGCAACACCATTTTATAATATTTTCGATATAACAAAGCAATATTTTTTATAATTTATTGCCACTAGGAATTTTTGATTTTTGTCAATAGTAGAATATTTGCAATTCAGGTTCGATGGAAGAAGACGATCGGGACATTGCAAATATTCAGAATAATTTTAATTTGACGAGCCCCATAAACGTAATTTTTAGTTGTTTTTGGTCCAGACTGGGAAAAGAAGTTGCGAAGAATCCAAAGAAGTGTGTAGATCTATCGGTATTTCGAAACCATTTTTTTAAATCAGCCCTTGTCACTTTTTACTTTGAAGTTTTTTTTTTGACAGTGTCCCGTCAGTGAACCCTGAACTGCACATATAGGCTGAGATAGTTACCAACTTAGACACTGACATGTTGTCCATGCTTATCCTATATAATGAACCGAGCGCTTTATTTCGGCACGTGACACTCGGTTTTTACCTACATGGATCACAAGGAGACAACATTTATACCAAGAGAATTGGTTTCCCACAAGGCTCCCATATATAATTCTTTAGTAGGCATGTACATTCATAATTGCCCATATTGCAAACTAATTTCGTGTCGTCCTCTTTTTTAACATGATGTCGCTCGTGGGTGCTTAAAAGATATACATATATTCTGTTGTATAAACGGAGTCCGGATTGCCAGTTGACATTTTCAGAGTTCAAAGCGTATGAAATCTTTCACTGCGCAGACCCACATTTTACAGCTCACAACGTTCGTAAAATTTACTACTGGGATGTGTTCCCTTTCTAGCGAAATAATAATCTAAAAGTAAGAAAGATACAAATAGATACGCTGCCGCACTGCATCCGCCGGTCAGTTTCTTAGTGTTGCCGATTTGTACAATTACCGATTA
The DNA here is from genome assembly GCA_944548615.1 of Micropterix aruncella. Lineage (NCBI taxonomy): Eukaryota > Metazoa > Arthropoda > Insecta > Lepidoptera > Micropterigidae > Micropterix > Micropterix aruncella. The sequence continues at coordinate 16,782,033 of OX155958.1, forward strand.
AAATGTATGAACCTTTTACAGCGTAACTTCATAAAAAAAGACTGGCAAAATTGTCCGGATCTGTGGGCGGAACCTACGAACTACCTGGCGTTTAGATAGGTAGCAGTATGAATTTTAATAAATACTAATCTATATATGGAGCAAATTGCGATATATAAAATACACAGTGTACTATCGAGTGACACGAAGTCCAGAATTAAGATGTCATCGAATCCACAATTATTGCTACTTCTAAAATAACCAAGTAATAATGCTTTATAAAATGTATCGATCAAGCATGATTGTCAAGCATCACGTCGCGGGCTGAGAGGGGATCTCCTAAACTACAAAATGAAGCATTTTTGGTAGATATTAAAAATATGTATTTGCCTAATTCCTGCGGTTTACGACCCCCCCCCCCCCCCCCCCAGCCCGCGACGCGATGCTTGACAAGCATGCTTGATCGTCTAGAGAGCCCCTAAGTTTATTTAATAATTTACATCAAACTGTAGGTATATTCGCTTGTTTTGGTGGCTAAGTAGCTAGTCCCCCTTTCCGTTTGATCTGTCTTTAGAAATTATAAACATTAAAAACTCAACAAAAAAAATGCTATAACCGTCACATTAGTTTTTTAAATACTAGGAGCTGATTAAAACATTATTTCTTCATGTTTAATTTTACATTTTTTCAACTACCTACATATTTTAAAATACTGGCTACATTATACAGATGTATGAATGTATTTTTTGTGTATTGCAGATGGATTGAGCAGGTAAAAGGTAGACTCCCTGAGATAGCGAACGTTGTGCGTACATCGAAAGATCCTTTAACCTTAGAACGTTGAGTTACATATAAACGTCCAATTCGAGGACGACAATTAGAACCCAATTCCTCTTATCATGTGAAGTTGAAATTTTACATGTTGGTTCAGTTCCGATGACAGTGTATTTTTATAGTACGCATGACCTGATTCTGCACCCGCATCGGCTGCCGATGAGACTACTCTTTCACGGCCAACAGCAGATACACAATTTTGTATACGCATCTAATAATTTTTTTAATTTTTTTAATTTTATTATTATTAAGGAAACTTACAGCTATTACAGGAGAAATATCAGAATTTTATTTATAGACTACAATGCCAGTTAAAAGTTTCCACTTAAAGATAGTAAAAATATACAGTCGCCTAGGAATGGGATAGGAGGAAGTGGAGGGGAATTAAAGATATAAATTTTGTTTTACTAATATTTTATTTTATTATTAGGGAAATTTTATGGTTTATTTTAATATTGAAGAAAGAAAAGAAAGAAGAAAAAAAATATTATATAATTATTTGACTCGTCCTTGAATATTGCCTTTCAGAAGACCCGGAATAAGAGTCTTGAGCGCAGTCGCAGTTCTTAAACAGGTCAATTTCGCTTAGCTTGGTATTGCAGAAATGAGATACTCGATAAATGTAATTATTTTGGGCGTAGTTTGTGCTTACTTGAGGTAGATGGAATAAGTTGAATTGGCGGGAAGGCCGTGGGGGTACATGGAAATTTATAAGCTGAAGCAGTTCAGAACAATCGATAAAGCCATTTAATATCTTGTATAGAAATATTACATCTGAACTAACTCTTCTCATTTCTAATAGTATAAGCCCATGATAGTCACCAGCTTCGTTATAATCTGAAAAAGTTACATAAGACCGATAATTTAAGTTTTTTAAGAACATGTTTTGAATGCGTTCGATCCTATTGACGTGAATATTGTAACAAGGAGACCAAATTTGCGAAGCGTATTCGAGGTGACTGCGGACATAAGCATAATATAAAATTATAAGGGACCTATTATAATTAAACTGCTTGGCTAGTCTGAGAATAAAGCCCAGCATACTGTAGGCTTTGGCAGTTATTGTGTCAATGCGGGAAAAGAAATTTAATTTACTGTCTAGAATAACACCCAAGTCCTTTATAACAGATTTTCTTGGGATGAGAAGTCCATTTAAATTGTAGCTAAAATTTAGCATTTTAGTATTCCTTGTAAAACTAACAATTGCGCACTTAGAAGCATTAATGTGTAATCGGTTTGCCGAGCAGTAAAGAGACAGTTTATCTAGATCTTTTTGAAATGATATATAATCGTCCAATGTCCTTACCGGTGCATACACCTTCATATCATCAGCAAAAAGGAGGAATTTACAAAGGTTGAAGCATTGGTTGATATCGTTTAAATATATAGTAAACAATAGTGGTCCTAGTAGGCTACCTTGTGGGACTTCAGATGTTATTTTTACCCAGTCAGACTTAAATCCACCCAATACTACACTTTGAGAGCGATTTTCTATATAAGAGGCAAACCACCTTAGAAGATCGCCCTGTATGCCGACCAGTTGCAATTTCTTTATAAGAATTAGATGATCAACTTTGTCAAAAGCTTTACTAAAGTCGGTATATACGACGTCAACCTGGGTACGTTTAGACATATGAACGAAAAGGAAATCAGTGAAAACTAAGAGATTGGCCGTGTTGTTGAGGCAAGATTTGAAGTCTTGTTGCTGTGTAGAGTTGATCATACACAATTTTTTCAAACAATTTGCTAATGATAGATAACTTGGATACCGTTCTACGTTTCACCGCGATAGGGCTGCTTCACCCAGGGTTGGCTTCCAACGAGAGGACTCATCAAAGGTCAACAGCACAAACACGACATGTTGTATAGCATTCAATTATGATAGCCTGTTTTAAGTTCCACTATGACATGACTGCTGCACCCAGGGTTAGCTTGGGACAGAGCATTTTAATAAAAGCTTGTTTGAATGTGTTTTTACTATTAACTTGTTTTCTTTAATTTTGCTTCACTTATTGAGTATTTCTAATAATCAACTTTACACAGAAATATCAAACACTAGTCTATATCATAATGCATAGAACTGCGTTTATATATGTAATATATATCATCGATAATCGTACATATTTATTTTCTAAAAATCTCTTAACAATTTGAGCTGTTTCACAATTGTTCCTATATGAGTTCAATTTATGCCGCGTAATCTCGAGATTAGGTAGCTGCTAAGAGAAAAAAACTACCCTCAAAATTTTGCGAAAAACATGGACCGTATAGGATATATTTATTTAAAGATTTTTCTAACGCGTATTTTCTGTAAAAGCGCCAAGCATTTTCAAAATGGTAGCCCGGGATCCCCTTGTTCCGATTTCAAATCTGACAGCTAAGCGCGCGCAAAAAATAAGGCACGCAACACACTATTATACCGCTCGCGCGCAAACTGTCGTTTTCGAATTTTACCGGTGCGGTGGCCGCATCGCACGCATGCGCGACCGCAAGCGAATCGCAATTGACTGAGATCGAAAGTGTTCGGCGGTCGCGGCGGCTTCCGCGCTCGCCCGGCCCGATGCGAGGGAGCGAGACCGCGACGGCCGCTCGCGTACGGGCGAAAGGGACGGGGATAGCGAAGAATTTCTCCACTCTCGCTTCTCGCCCAGAGAGACCTTTCCAATGGCATCGGTGTTGTTAAATGCCGCCACTGGTTTATTACTCGATAGGTACAGACATAGGTAGGTACCCAGGGTTTGTCGACTTGCACAGCTGCAATGATATCGCAGCCTGGAAATCTACTTGACTATCTGAACTTCTATTGAAACCTTACTTGTATGTTCATCTGGTCGGGTCAATACCGAACCCACGATTCGAACCCAGTGTCAGGCGCGAATCCAGGGGGAGGGGGGGGAGCGAGAGGGGGGACGGGGGGGGGGGGGGGGGGAGGGGGGGGAAGGGGTAGTTGGGATTTAACCCCCGAAATCCGGCATATTTTTGTTTCATTGTACGAGCAAATTCAAGTTTGGCGGTGCCGCGCGCAGTGTTTTTATCAATGTGTCCTCCCCCCCTCCGAAACTAAAGGGGCAGGCACTGGATACGTGCCTGCCCCTCCCCTCCAGCATTTAAGATTAACGATTTAAAAGAAAGAACTTACAAAACATACTGAAAGAAAGAACATACTGAATGGGTTTTTTTTTTGTGACCCGTTAGTAAGAACCCTTAAATAAATTTTCACTCTTTATTACTTATTTGTTACTAACTGTTCGTTATGTGTGACATTAATATAGAATACACCCTGCCTAGACAACGCATAAGCCAGACTGTACACACACCTTCAATCCTTAGGTTCCAGCAAATTTTAAAATCTAATCCTACTATGAGCTTTTATTTCCCGAAAGAATCTATTATCAATGCGTGACATGTATGGAGATATTGTAGGTAATAATGTAAGTAAAAATAACGTATTGATTGAGTATTTGAGTTATTCACTCTTACAACCACACATTATCTACGGTATACACACGCTATGTATCCATGGGCGAATAAAAAAAATATTTCATTCAATTATTTAAAAAATATAACAATAAATGAAGGAAGAGAATACGCGTGTGCTACAGTATCGTCTATTCTTATTATGGTGGCCGTTATTGTAATCGAGGCCTATTACAGAACGAGAAGTACCCGAAAGTATAAACTCAACGAAAGAACTATAGATTCAAACGAACAATTCATAGTTATATCTAAGAATATGTATAATAATATTATTACCAGGAACCGAAAGAATTATATAATAATTGATAACTGTACGACTTAGCGATGACCAGATGACCAATGCAGATTCACATTGAAATGACAATACACATTATTCATCTTTGTAGATGATTTTTATCAAGTGAGTAGTAGATGAGTTAATAGGCGTGGACATCATTTGAGATTTGATATCGATATACACCTTAATTACTTAAGGAATATAGGTCACTTGAGGAATACAGGAAGTAAGAGAATTAATAAATGATGAAACGGTAATGATATTGGGCTTTGTTCATTGACCATACAACCGCAGCAACATTAGTTATTTGCTGAGGCAGAGCTGTTGAAAAATCAACTGTGCGGTTTCCGCGTTTCATATCTTCACTTTACTTTATGCAAGCAAGTTGATAAATCAACCTGAACGAGTTGGAATCGTAAGAATTTAGAAACGACGGTACCAACTTACACACAAAATGTTAACAATTTTCTTAGGTTTTTTAATAAATAACAGAAATGCCTACAACTGCAGCTCATTACCGTCAATTACATTCCCATTGCGTTGCAACGTTAATCTCCGTCATTATCATTTGCGTCACATTACTCTTTTTTAAATGAGATTTTCTCTAATTAATTCAACGTAACAGTAACAGTCGACAAAATTTCTGACAGCATCTTTTTGCTGTGTACCTAATTTGCATTCATTACTCAGTTACACACTTTTGTCGTTAACACACATACAACTTTGATGAATTAGAGCGACAAGCGGAAATAGAGAGAGCGTTTACGTAATACAAGGAAGGGACTTTCTTAGGAAAGAAAGAGCTTAAAAAGAGATTTATCTGAGATAATGACTTTGACGATCTCAGTACCTACTGATACTGATGAAGAAGGAATGATACAAATTAGATAATGGACTCGATTGCGTTTCTTCGTGAACTTAAATCGGAAATTAGTTCGTGTGAATGATACAGGGTAATACGCTAGAGCGGATTGTGAAATGAACGGATGTCTTTTTTTCGCGTTAAAACTAACCAGCAAAGATAAAGCATCTGAATCCGCACGAAATGTGTTCAAATTTATTCAGACGAGTATACGTTCGATAGATAGTGTTTATCGACGATCGTTCGTTTCATATTCCGCTCAAACGTATTGCTCTATCTCGTTCGCTTGCACTAATTTCAGTTTTAGTTCACAAAGAAACGCAATCGGGGCCAATATTAATTGTACAACCACATCTAGGATTCACCCAGACTTAGTCCACCGGTATACCACGTCAATGTCGACCGATATTAAACAACCTGAATAAAGCCAATGTTAGAAATATATACGACTTAGGAATTAGGGTGAGTCAGAGCAGAACAATGTAGACATATTGTATGTTTGAATCGTTAATTTGCAAAGCACTATCTTCTTAGAGACTACTTTTTTCTAATTGTCAGATATTTGACATCTTCGTAAATAGTTTCGTATTGTCTAGTCAGTTCTTCTCTTTTCTTTATTACAGTTTTCCATCTTTCCTCAGCTGCTTTGACACATACCTAGCAGTGGCGGTTCCTTCATACAATCCGAAAAGTCCGGCTTGCCTTCTTTTAAAAATCTTCTTAAAAAGGTCGCTAAACTAATATATGAATTTGAGAGCGCCTATTGCTATCTAGCGGGCACAGACCGCTCCACGCGACAAAACAGCTTATCTACAAAGCGACAATTCGCTGCAATCTTACCGAGTTGCGTTCAGCTAGTCATCTCGCTCGCACACATGGGCTTGCAACGGGGCTTTGAAAATCAGTGGTCCTCTCATTCTAACCTGTGGCAAATTACGCAAAACAATATATGTATCTATACGACTTTTGTATTGACGATTAAGCTAGGCTTGCGTTATGGAAGTAGAATGCGAGCGTTTTACGTATTGTTCCGTTTACTTTGAACAAGTGACAGAGCAGATTTTTTAATGTATAATTACAATTGATTTGTGGTTTTCATTGCCTGATAAACAATGAAGAAAATTGTCCTTTGTAGTGAGTTATGTCTTAACTTGATTTCACTCGCTCAAGCAAATAAAACGGCATATTTTAAAGCCACCGCAGGCATGCTACTTACTGCTGATAAGTATGTATATGTTAAATTCTGTCTAGCAGTAGCATGCCTTCAGTGTGCTTTGTTGAATCTAAGACAGAAGCAGTAAATTTCAAACTGAAGATTGAAGAGTAAAGAGGTACCACTTTTTTTTTACTATAAAAAGCGTGAAAAAAAAACAAAAAGGTATGTTGGGCTTGACCCATTCGCCAACCCTGGGCACGCCACTGATACCTATGTAGGTGATATCAGTCTCATATCCATTGAATTTTCTGCTAATCGGTGCTCTCAATTTGGTGTAATATCTTATTTTTACACGACTGCCCAAAAAGAGTGTTATGTGTTCAGGATTCATCTATGTATGTTTTCCATTTCTTTATTCATAACTTCTAAACGCTTGAACCGATTTAGAAGTGTGTCGTATTGTTTGAATCGTTTTGTCCCCCCGAGTGTCATATGGTATATAAGGATAAAGCAGCGTCTTTAATACACATCGCCGTTTTAAGCGGTGCGTGTTGACATTCATCATTACACAGATTACTTTTTTTCGTTCTTCCTCTTCGCAGCAGCCAGGAATATTAATTTAGAGAAATATTCATTTAGATAAATAAATTATATAAGGTTTTTTTATTACACCACAAAATATTACCGATTTTAAATAACCATTGTTGGATCTTACGAATTTATTCTAATCCAACATTTTGAATAAATTATAAACTATGCAATTGTACCCGGAAAAAACCGGTATGTATTAATGATAAAACACTGATTTTTTATTCCCCCGTAACTTCTTCACACTTGAACCGATTGAAAAGTGTGTGATATTGTTAGAATCTTTATGTCATACCGAATGTCATAGCGTACCTAAACTGTTCAAATGTCAAAAAAATACTTGTCTAAATGTCCAAATGTCAATAAATTATCATAAATATATTGTGTTTAGTGTCAAATGAAAGGTCTGATTGTGTACATTCCGGAAATATACATCTACTTGTATGGATAAATACATAAACCAAACATATTTCATAAAAAAAACCGTAATAAAAATAATTGTAAATACAATAGTTCAATTTCTGTAACGGCATTCCGCATTCGTATTTTTTTATACTTTTTAATATATTATTTACTTGTTCTAGCAGATGTATTCAAACTGTATACATAGGTCACACTGAAAGTTTCTGAAACTGGCCACTTAAATAAACATTTAAAAAAAAATAATTACAACATTTGAAAAATCGAACTCTTTGACGAACAATAAAGTTTGTTTCTTATATAAAACAAATGACAGTTATAACTGTCATTTGTTTTTTCATTGTGGCCTCATATTAAATATTACGCGTCTGCATTACGGTGGATTTAACAATTTCCGAATATCTAATTTTAGAAAAACTATATTTATATGTACAAAGACGGCTCTCTATCTTTTCTGGATGTCAAAGTGATGAGGAGAAGTGACATTACTCTCGGACATACAATATATCGGAAGTCCACACACACGGACTGATATTGCAGCCCAGATCACACCATCATCCCTACCATCTACGTTCGGTGCAAACGTCGCTTGTGAATTGAGACCGCCATCTATGCGACGCTGAGCATTTCCCGCAGGAGATGGAACATGTCAATGATATCCGTAGAAAAAATGGTTACGGTAAAAGCACACGATCCAATGCAGACTAAAAAGCATACATACATACATACATATGTACCGTATGGCATACCATAGGCATGCCATATCGAATAAGGAACATGCTAAACAAATTCGATATAAAAAACGATCTTCAAACCGACCCAAAATATAGATCGATCTCTAAAAGATGATAAATATTACTGCAAACCCCGGTTAGATTTATTATACACTCCTTTTATATTATATTATAAATATCCTCCTTATTTTGTTAAATTATAAATAGTAACGAAATAAATATAAATATTATAAACAGTAACAAAATAAGGAGGAATATAATCGGGATGTGTCACTGAGTGTGGTTGGTAAGTGCGTTGGGCCGCTGTCTGTATCCAGTGTGGTATCCTGATCTGGTCTGTTTTAGGGAGTGCTTTACCGCTTTTCAGGAATTTTTAGAGCACTGGGTGTCCGTTTGGGAAGATCTGAGGCAGCGGACTACCCTCTCCGGGGAGTGCCCCCCCCCCCCCTCTCTTCTTGACGGTGTCTACTTCCTGCCTGAAGTTGCTCGTAATTGTATACCGTACCTGACTACCCCTCGTGGTCATGTTTCTCTGTTGCGAGATCCTGTATCCCGTCTCCCTCCCGCCCTCCTTATATCGGCACCGAGACCTGATGTAGATACCTGTGAGTTTAAAAACGGTCGCTGAGGGGAGGGTGGGGGGGGGGGGGGAGGCTACCTCCCCGGGGTAAACAGAATCTCTTTCATCGAGCCCTCCTTGTGCGTGCCTACATTACACTTCTTGTACGCGACAGGTTGTCGTTGCATGACATCCCGGGTAGATACTATTACAACTGTTGTCCGGGTTGTCTGCGCAAAAACGTACCCAGGATACGGGGGGGAGGGTGTCACGGGGACGCCCCCCCCTCCGTTTTTTTTTTGAGAAAAAAATAAAGTCGAGACAAAATTGAGAATCAGGGAGAATCCGCCTTTTATGTCCTGTTAGACACGTATGGGGGGGGGGGGGGGGAAGGTGGGAGTTAACCCTTAGAAATCCGGGCAAATTCTAGTTTGGTGTACGGATTAATATCCCTTTCATTTGTACGGATTAATATCCCTTCCGAAACTGAAGTCTGGATACGTGCCTGGCTATGCAGGTTAGATTTACCCGCGCCTTCAGGCTTAGAAAATTAAACTGCCTTTTTACCATTATCAGGCTAACGCTTCATTTGTGAGATGCGTTCTAACACTTTTTGCAAAATAAGTAAGAATATATATTGGCGACGCTGGTTGTTGTCATCTATCAAATAGCTTCGTCGACTATTGCATAACCATTGCTTTATTTCGCTACTTCCTGGTTGTCGCTCGTATCACCTGTGATTCGAATAGCGCTGTGCCTATTCACTACTCCTAACTGGGCTCCCCAATCTCGAGTGTCTCCCAAACAGTCGACATCCGCTTTCGCTCTGCTTGTCAAGCGAGCATTTCAGCCATTGTTTCCCATTTCCAAGGCCGCCAGTTCCGTTTCATGAACGCTCTTGCTTGTCTTGCTCGTTGCGAAAGGCGCGCTGCTCGATGTGTGCGCGGCCGACGGACACCTTGGCTCAGTTACCAGTCACGCGCGAGCCTCTCGTATTATTATGGGAATTAAGCGAAACGCTCATTAGTCTGCGATAGGAAACTTCTGCCAAAGACAAATCCAGTGGTGCCCCGTCAACGGCCAAAGCCAGGAGAACTATACATAATCTTATCTTTAATATATATAAATTACGTGTCACGTTGTTTGTCCGCGATGCACTCCTAAACTACTTAACCGATTTGAATCAAATTTGCACACAATGTGCAGTTTGATCCAACTTGAAAGATAGGATAGCTTACGTCTTAATTTATAGTCGCGATATTATTTTATTGCAATGTCTATTATTTGACATTCGCAATTATCTGTTAGTTCCAAACGATTTTAACAGATGGCGTTATCTATTGAGTAATCCATAGATGGCCAAACGTCATAGTCGGCCAAGCGTTATTCTAAATTCAAAATATTGTGAAGGTAATACAGTGAAATTATTCCTGCTTTTTAATTATGTGTGCTTCATTGTTCAAAACTCTTTAATTAAAATATATACATGTAAGTATTATCACATAGTTATAAAAGTGGAATAACTGCAGTATAGGAACCTCTCTCCAATTTTTTTCATTTTAATGCTAAATCTGGAAGAAAATTGTGTCGGTCGCTATAAATAAGCGAGATATAGGCATTCAAAGTTTAAATTTTAAAAACAGGCCAAAATAATATAGGAATTATTGCAGTATAGGTACCTTTCTCAGAAATCGAAAAAACAAAGAAATACTACTAGGTTAGATCATTGTAATGCTAAATGTGAAAGAAAAAAGCTTCGGACGCGTAAATTTTCAAAACCAAATTTACATACAAAAAAAAAAAAAATTTTTTTTTTACCTCAGTTTTTAAGGTTGTTTTAAAAAAACCTAACCTAACCTAACCTAACCTACCGCTAAATAGGTGTTTATGTATTATTTTTTAAAAAAACTACCGAAATGTATGGGTTTTGCGCTTTTTTGAATGCCTATATCTCGCTTATTTATTGAGACCGAATAAATATTATTTCAGATTCGGAATCAGGGTGGTGAATATAGTCTGGTGACGTTAAAAAATCAACAATCTAGAAGAGGTACCTATACTGCAATAATACCATAATATAATATAAAAATGGATGTTGGTATATCTGTATGCCCGTCTGTCCGAGTTTAATAGACTCCGAAACCGTTTGACCGATCACCATGAAAGTTGGCATATATATGTATTTTTTCATGGTTAAGGTTTTTATATATATATCCGCTTTGTTGCAACTTTCAACTAGACGGCGCTGCAGCACACCAACTTCTATACTGCTCAACCGATCGCCATGAAAATTGGTATGCATTGGTATTTGAGAAAATATATAACACGGGCAACGCCGGGTAATACCACTCGTATAACTATAAAAATCATTTATTGGTAGGTTTTTTTACAAGCTTTCACCTTGCAATGTTTGTCAGTTTGTTTAGGTCAAATCTTACAAGCTAAATTAGAACCACTACTCTTATTCTACTATGTTGAAATTGTACGTGTTGGTTCAGTTCCGATGACAATTTATTTATTTATGTATTTGTTTCAAATAATATTTAACAGCATTATATACGAATCCAATTCACCCTTGAAAATTAAATCTAAATGATAAGAGCCGGTCCACACGATGCGGTGGAAACATTACGCCGTATGGGCGTACACACGTACAGTGCACGGTGCGGCGCCGCAACGGTACCACTGTACGACGCCGCAGTGGGTGAATAGTGTTTTAGTTAATTGTACCATTGATTTTATAGTGTAATAAAATCAATGATTGTACGTATAACTAGTGAAATGAGGTAGTCAATGCCAATATCTTCTTCGTTGGTACTCATTTTCGATTAAAAATCTCAAAATATCAACACTTCGATTAAAAATCAACAAAAATACGTGTAAACAAATGAAACAGGCAAACATGAAACAGGCAACAGGCAAACAGGCAACAAAAATTACCTATACACCCGGCAGATGAACGCAGTACTAAATATCACCTCAATACAGGCTCTGCCTAGTGAGGTGATAAAATCCCGCCGAAGCCGCATCTTTAGTAAATTTCCAGGGTAAGGCCGCGCTCACTTTGGATACAAATTTGTATCGTACGTTAACGTACGACGCCAGTCGTACGAATTGAGTACGTACTGGCGCGCAAAAGTTTTGACTGACTTTGAGACTAAACAATTGGAGATTCAACCAAAGATTGACCAGGTGATGTCGAAGGTGGATAGTTACATTTAATATTTGTATCGTGCCGGTTAAAATATGAGTGTTCGCACGATCGAATTTCGTACGAAATCGCATGCAAAGTGAGCGCGGCCTTAGTCGTACATTTTGTATGTACGACTAAATCATCTAAAATATACTATAGGAAATTTAATCATGTAATACCTACTAGGGATAAATAAAATAAATAAATAAAAAAAAATAAATGTATCTTCCTTTGACTGCACTTAACAACTGAGCGGTCCCGCTCCGGCGCATATCCCCGGGTTGCGTGCGGTGCGACGCCGGACCGACACCGCACCGTGTGGCTACCATGGATGTATGTAGGACGCAGCGGCACCGCTCAAGCGCCGCGCCGCAGCCGCACCGCATCGTGTGGCCCGGCCATAATGGCCCTCCTTCATAATGGCCGATGATGACCAATCATGCTAAGGTGGAAGCGAGTCGGCACCACTATGACGTCAGAAAAATGTATGGGAAACAACGAGAGGGACATAGGCGATGCGGCCACCACTGGCGAATGTGTGGAGCGGGCTTAAGTCCTTAAGGCGACTACCTCTTTCAAACAGTGAAAACTGACATTTTGCAATCAAGCATTAAAAAAATAATAAAAATATGAATCCTGTAGCAAATTTCTCAACCTTTCGTACTGTTTTGCCGAATATCAATGTTTTGATTTTTTCTTAATAAAAATACCTAAATAAAACCTGAAGTCATCACCTTTTTGTAATTAGCATTTTTCTTGGAATCAATAGGGGTAAAAAGCTTGAAACTATATACCAAGTGAATATATAAAATGTGGAGATGCTATATTTTCATTTTTTTTATTTTTCTATGATAATGTTCCGAAAAACCAAAAAATATGTTATTTGACAAGCGCGATTTCAGTAGAATAGTCAAGCAGTACAAACAAAAATAAGTCTTCCGTCATGGGGCTTCGCTGCACTTTCGCGTGGCAACTGGCAAGTTCATTACGCGTTTGGTCGCACGCCAACGCGGTCGTGTCAGGCCCTGCGTCGCTTTATTCAGTTCCGGAGCGAGATGGCAACAAGAACGAGATGGCAACAGGCAGTAGGGCTTCTCAAGTAGCAGCTCAGCGATATTTTTTAATTCATTGTTGTAAATACCAGTTTTTATATTTTTAGCACCAAGAGGGCTCCTACGGTTGACTGTACAAAAATTAACTGCAGTGACATACGGGGTGAGTTTTGATTAACAGGCATACTTGAAGAGGGTGAATCAATACGAGCAGATATACAATTTTTGTTAAAACAAATGAAAAAAAAAATTTTTTTTTTTTTAATGCGCCATCTAGCGGAGGTAAAATATCGCTAATATCGTTTCTTAGCGTTATTTTACCTACCGATAGATGGCGCAACGCGCTCAAACGCTTGTCAAACTTTTATTTAACAGTCAAATTCTTCAAATTTGTAATTTAAAAAAAAAATAATCAAAATTGAAATTTTTCCCCAAAAATGTTCATCAAAAGTTGTTCAATTGCTAGTACTGATTCACCCCCTTGAAGGTGCTGCTTAATAAAAACTCACCCTGTATACCTACATCAAAATGCCACGGCGAGTGAAATTCTTTAGGATTTCGATTACCTTTGTAAAATATACGGTCTTGATCTAAACATTAATGCAATTTAGTGCAATAAACATAAGCGTTTCCCAATGCAATTCGGGAAGTCCTTCGCTGCTATGTGAGTAGCTTGTATTATTTTTATTCGATCCCTAGTATTTTTTTTTGTGATACTTAGGTACCTATACTTAGGACCTAAGTTCATTTGAGTCGTAGAGAAAGTATAATAAAGAATTTTCAAAATTTTATTCAAACTGTCATTAGCAGCTACGAGAACAACTACATAGGTACACATTTTTACATATTAAATTACGCGGAATTCCGTATTTTGATCCATCTGCATAGGGAACACAAACGACATTTTGATGGCTTCTACGATTATCCATAGGTATGCGTAGACGTCTCCAAATGAAAAGCACTTATATTTATAACTAGCTGACCCGTGCCCACTTCGTTGGGCCGTAAAACTTTTTACTTGTGATGATTCTATTAGGGATTACTAACGGTGGTGGTCGCGTTTTGCGTGTGAATTTCGTGTCCGTCTCCGGTGTTCTCCTTGTTCTTCCTAGTGTTTGTTCTGTCCAGTGTTTTATCTGTGCTCCTGCTGAGCGTGTTTTCTAGCATTGCCCGCCTGTTTTGGTGAGCAATTATAACATTATTTCACAAATTAACTTTTTGTAGGGTATACATTTTTTTCCATTTTTTAACCACGTTTATGATGAGTTATCCGTGATTGTATTGACATGGAATTAGCCGCAGGGGGGTCAACGGGAGCACACCCGTTGACCCCATCAAACCTCAGTGCTATTTTCGATGGGGAAATTGATTCTAGGGCCTCTGTGGGAGCCAACGTAGAGGTGGCTTCCTCAGTCGAACGCGAATCAAATACAAGCCCTAATTTGTACGGGGAGGGTTCCCAAGGACCCTTCTTAGTGTTTATCCAGTATAAACCGAATCAAACGGCTGAGAGTGACCCCTCCAGCCTAAACATTTTTCCCCTTTCAGTAGGCAAACTAATCCAGAAAAATAAAGTAGCCGACGTTTTTTTACTAAAAAAAACAGGACGAAACCGTATCGAGGTTACCCTGAAGACTGGCAAATCGGCCAATATGCTGGCGACCGCTGACTTCCTAACAAAAAAGAACTTTAACGCGTTCATCCCCTCTTTCTCCACAGTGCGGCTCGGACTCGTTAAGGGCTTAGATAATGACCTCAGCGATGAGGAGATAATCGAGGCCATCAACAACAGCAATATTTGTATAGCGAAAAGCATTCGCCGTCTTAACTTCCGCTCCTCCGACCCCCAGGGTAACACCGTCTGGAAACCATCCAGGACGGTGGTTATAACCTTCGAGGGCCAAAAGTTACCAGAAAGAATAATGATTTTTTACAATTCTCTTCCAGTGGAAAGTTACGCCTTCCCCGTCACACAATGTCGCAAATGCCTCCGTTTTGGACACCTTATAAAAACCTGCAGGGCTAATTCCCCACGATGCTTCCGGTGCGGAGAAGCCCACTCGGGCGAAACTTGTACAAATACCGCAACATTGGTTTGTGTCAATTGTCGCGGTAACCATAGTGCAAACGACCCTTCCTGCCCAGAGTTCATGAGACAAAAGGCTATTAAACAACTTATGGCTAAAGAGGGCATCTCTTTTAATGAAGCGTCCTCTCGCTTCCCCAAAATTTCTAGAAATTCGTATGCAACGGTTACTGCAATCAACCCCCCCCAGGCCCCATCTTTTTTCAACTTAACCCCTAATAACAGCTATCGTCCTAGAATAATAACTGTAGACCCTTTAAGGTCGGGTAAGACAAAAGGGAAAGGCAAGAAAAGAAAACTCTCTTCTCCTCCCACTTCCAACCCTCGTCCACAAGCCGCCCCCACCTCAGATCTGAGATGGGACTACTTCCCCGACAGGGTCGAGAATGGCAGCTGCCTTAACAGACAGCCTAAGTCCACGACCCTGGAAGAGATTGCGTCCCTCCTGCGGCTACTAATCGCCCAAAATAAGGGAAATTCTGCAGCCTCATCCTGCAGCGATACCTCCTCCTTTATAACGGTAACTGATCTTCCCTCTTTAAAATCCGTGGCGGGCGGACTGTCATCCGCCTCTTAACGTATATAAGAGTTTTAACGCTCTTTCACTCGCCCCTCCTTTCTTTTTTATTCCTTTTTCCTTTTTTTTATTTATTTATTTATTTATTTATTATTTTTTTTTTTTTTTTTTAAATATTGTATAAACGTAATTCCGTCCCACAGTGTGATTGTGGATTTGATATCTGCACCGTGGATCACCTCTTCTTTAATTGCCCTCTCCTTAACAACTTTCCTTCGTTCATTCCTAATCTCATTCAATTGAAAATCGAACTCCCTACCAAAATCGATATCCTTCTGGCGTCCAATTCCATTAAAATTTATCGAGTCATCGCTAAATTCATTAACCTAAATCATTTAGCCATTTAACCCATATTCCGAAATGCCTTCTGGGGGTGGCCGCTTCCGTTCGCTGCTCGGGATCGGACCCGCCTTGTGACGTCAGGCCGATGGAAATGTGGCCCCGTTGTCGAGGTTGGCTGTGGAAAAAGTCGCTGAATATGGCGAGTTTTTGGCAGTAACTTGCAGTCAATGGACGACACATTCTCGGTGCGGCCGATGCCGGGGGAGGGGCCTGCTCTCGGGGGGCGGTGGGGAGCGGCGCTGCCCCCAGAAGCACTTCTCTATTACCCTGACCCTTCTCCTTTTTCTTTCTCCAAAATATTCCCCTAATATTCTGTTATGTTTTTAGTCTCTATGTTGTCCTCTGTGTATGCAATTGTGATGTCCCTTCCTTTTTTTTGTAGGTACTAACACTAACAGTAGTCATCCTCCCGTCAACAATACATACAAACTGGCACAAAATCACCAGCACCCTAGCTGCGTGGAATTGCCACAAGGAAAAGAAAGAAGAAGAAGAAGTTATGAGTGTGGTTCGGTTAGTTTTAGTACTGAGTGCTATGATTTATGACTGCCAAAAGAAGGGTTATATTTTTACTGCATATGTATGTATGTATTTGTATGCCATTACCGTTATTTGTGAGTGTCTTATCTCTTTAACCATTTATGCAGTAAAAGGGAAATCATATGCAGTAAAAGGGAAAAGTCTTTTGTTTTAAACACTTGAGACGATAAATTTACTTATTTTGATAAGAATTCATAATTGTTGATAATATGACCGATAAACATGACCTAACGATTAAAATTTAAAAAAAATTATAAAATACTACTTTTTGTGACAAATATAAAAGTTAGCATATGCTGTCGTTGACTTTTTTGTGGGCATTATCAAGCTCTACAACTTTTCTCTAGAACCTAATCATATATCTCTCATCGTTTTAAGGCAGCGTTAGTTAGAAACGTTTTAGTTCGACCGCTTATTCTCCGACTTACTTTGCAAATCCGTCTGCCATGAAAAAGTCTTTTCATTTTCGGATTAATATATAGCCTATGACACTCACAAATAACTTGGCTTTCTATTGGTAAAATAATTTTCAAAATCGGTTCAGTAGATCCAGAGATTACTTCCTACAACGTCACAACTTTACCTCTTTATAATATTAGTATAGATATATTCTTTCGGCATCCAGAAATTTGATACTAGCTGTTGACCGCTTCTTTTCGCGTGGAGTTTCGTATTGACGTTTATTTGCCTCAGTTGATTTCGAAAGTTGATTTTAAAGCTCAGTTGATTACGAAAAAAAGCTGTGAATTTCATTATTTTTTATTCGCAATAAAGGCCTTAAATATACATGTTCATATTTGTAGCTTCAGCGGTTTCTATTTTCCATACGACAGAATTTCACCCTTTTTTTCAGGGTTGAATTTTTTAAAAAATTACTTCTTAGCGCTTCCCTCTACTACCGAAAAAAGCTATGTGCGAAATTTGGAATATCAAGATCCAACGATTTGGTTATCTCCATACAATATTTCATCCCTTACGTCACCCCCAAGGGTTGATTATGAAAAACTGTGAATGTAGTTATGTTTATTTTGTAATGAGTAACTTAGATATAAATTTTGATGTCTTTAAAAAAAATACTAACTAGTGCTTTCCTCCACTGTCAAATAATATTCTGTGCAATATTTCGAGTTTCAAGATCTAACTATGGGTATCTCCATACAACATTTCATTCCCTATTTAACCCCCCCCCCCCAGGATTGATTTTGAAAAAACTGTGAATTTAATTATTTTTCCTTTGTAATGAGTAGCTTAAATTCGGATGTTTGTATCTTCATCGTTTTCGATTTTCCATACTATAGGTATAATGTCATCTCTTTCTTTTATCCCGTGGGGTTGAATTTTTAAAAACCCCTTGTTATTGCTGCCCTCCACTATAAAAAAAAGCCCTGTACACAATTTTTAGCTTAAGGACCTAATGGTTTAAGTATCTCCATACGATTTTTATCCCTTATTTCACCCAGGATGGTTGATTTAAAAAAAAACTTTGAATATCATTATTTTTAATTTGTAATGAATAGCATAAACATAAATTTTGATGTCTGTAGCTTTCGCGGTTTCGATTTTCCATACTTCAGAATTTTACTCCTTTCTTTCATCCCGTGGGGGTTGAGTTTTGAAAACCCCTTTATATTGTTTTCCTCCACTATCAAATAACGCTATTACGGAATGTAGAGTTTCAAAATCCAATGGTTAGACTATCTCCATACAACATTTCATTTCTTATTTCAATCCCAAGGGTTGATTTTGGAAAAAAACTGTAAATGTCATTATTTTTCATTTGTAATGAGTAGCTTAAATATAAATTTTGATGTTAGCCGCTTCAGCGGTTTCGATTTTACATACAGCAGTATTTCACTCTTTTGACACCCTTAGGCGTTTCCAAACACCTTATTGCTCGCCTACATTATAAAAGGAAACCTTATGTGCAAAATTCCAAGTTCCTAGACCCAGTGGTTTAGGCTGTGCCTATGTCAGTCAGTCAGTCAATATGTCAGTCAATCAATAAGTCAGTTTCCGTCAAGACGTTTTAGTCAAGACAAGTCAGTTTCCGCCACATCCAAGGATTTTATCTATGCTTTTGGTAAATATTTCATTTGTTTTTGTCAGTATATTGGTTTGGAACTGCGTGGCACGTGATAAAACCCGTAGCATTGATTTTATAGTGTTAAAATCAATGCCGTAGTCAGAAAATGGACATGCAGTTATTTTTTCCATAAAATGACACTTTTCTTCAATTATTTACATATCAGTTTAATAATCAAAATGACCTCCCTTCCGCCTTATCGTTATAATAAATAGATGAAAAAATATGGAAATAAGACAATACTGTATTTACATACCTAAATTCTATACAATAAAATAAATAATATTTAATATAAAAATATAAAAATAAAAAAGAATATTTTACAATTTTATACACGAGTATTTTGTCCTTGAGTATTTTTATTATCTAATTCACAATTATTATTTTTTTCAATTTTGGAAACGGGTTTTTGGATTGGCAGCTCTAGCCGAAGTTTTCGAAGTGATGTATGAAATATGGCAATCTTCTGGTCTTGTTGACTTCCTCGCAGGCGGACATCACCGTCTTAGTTAAGGGTCTCGGACCGCAAGAGAAAACGCCTATTTTGGATACCTGCAGGAGTGACAAAAAACATTCTTGGTAATAATTATAATAATAATAGAGTTGTTGGTATAATTGCATTATCCAAACTCAGAGGGGGGAATAAAAGCCTTAAAAATGGGAATCAACTATAATATTAAGTATCACGATGTTAAAAGAAGATAAACAACGAATTTACTGCGTGAAGTTTGTAACACCCGACGTTTCGGCGACGTTGCAGCCGCTGTTGTCTAGGGTAGACAGTCTTCTCTAGACAATGGCGGCTGCAACGTCGCCGAAACGTCGGGTGTTACAAACTTCACGCGATAAATTTGTTTTTTATCTCATTTATACTGTCAAACAACCGCGATAGTATCCGATCTCATACATAATGTAGTCAAGTAGACATGGTGTTTTTAATTATTTTATACATTTAATTATTTTATTAACCTGACGCTATTAGCGGCAGCTCACTCCGAACTATCCACCGCTACATAATAAAACCACTAACATACTTGGTTAATTTATCAATTCAAAATGGCGAATTTCCAAAACAATTTAAGGTGTAACTCCGATATACAAAGCAGGTGTCAGAACAGATCCCAAAAATTACCGACCTATATCTGTGCTCAATAGTTTAAGCAAAGTCATGGAAAAAATTGTAGCCAAACAACTGACACACCATCTTGAACAAAACGGTATTCTATCAGACGGTCAGTACGGCTTTAGACCAGGTCGAGGAACGTCTGAAGCAATCTTGGCTATCACAAAGTATGTGACAGAAAATATTGATGCAAATAAGCGATGTCTAGGAATTTTTCTTGACCTGGCTAAAGCATTCGATACAGTTCCACATGACAAACTATTAGAAAAGTTAACACAACTTGGTTTTGGTGACATCGAGATAAGTTGGTTTACTAGCTACATTACGGGAAGATCACAAAGAGTGAAAATTGACGATGTTCTAAGTGATGGCTTGCCAAGCAACTACGGTGTTCCCCAGGGAAGTACGTTGGGGCCTTTACTTTTTCTCGTGTACATCAACAACTTTTGTCAACTGGAAATAACTGGCTCTGTTCTGTCATTTGCTGATGATACGGTGTTACTTTTCCAAGCAGACACATGGGAGTTAGTATTCGGCCAGGCAGATACTGGATTAAAAGCAGCCCATCAATGGCTAGACAAAAACTTGCTCACACTCAATAGGGAAAAGACGAAGTATTTGACCTTTAGTATCGACAGGAGGCAGCAGCCATCACCTGAATTGCAACTTATACTGCACGAATGCAATTATGATAACTACTGCAACTGCCACCCATTGGAAAAAGCATGTCAAATAAAATACCTAGGAATCACTATTGACAATAACCTAAAATGGTATGACCATGTTGACATCACAGCGTCAAGAATGAGAAAACTAATGTATGTATTTAAAAATATTCGAAACGTCTTTGAAATCAATGTCTTGAGGACGATATATTACGCGTTAGCTCAATCTCTGCTAATATACGGACAACTAGGCTGGGGTGGTATGGCCAAAACAAATCTGGATCCTCTGATAAAGGCCCAAAAGGCCTTGATTAGGGTTATAGCCAGGAAGCCATACCGCTACTCCAGTGACCAGCTCTACAGGGATTTTATGGTGTTGGATGCAAGACAGCTATACGTACGGCAGGTCTTGATATGCTACAGGAAAGAACTCCAACGGGACAACAGCAAGCCGACCAGTAACGTCCATAGACACGACACAAGACATAAAGACAGACATGTACAACCAAAAATGAGAACGACCTTTGGACAAAGACACTATATTTACCTAGCGAAAAAACTCCATAACATATTTACCACGCAATTAGGCCAAGCTACAATCATTCAAAATGACGCTCACTACAAAAGACTGGTAACATTATGGTTGTTACACTCGATGAGGGAGCACTGTGAGTCGTTAGTAACTAACGTTATTAAATAGGTGCACAGATGACTTATATTACTTATTATTGTTATTATTATCTCATTAGCCTCATAACTGTATTCATATTTCTCCCAAATATATATTATATATCATTTAATTTAATAAATATTTTTGTATAATATATATACCTATATACTATAATAGTTATACAATATACACTTGTAGGCTTTCCCAAGATTAAATAAATTACCTATACACCCGGCAGATGAACGCAGTACTAAAATCCCGCCGAAGCCGCACCTTTAGTAAATTTCCAGGGTTCACATTTTGTATGTACGACTAAATGATGTAAAATATACTATAGGAAATTTAATCATGTAATACTAGGGATAAATAAATAAATAAATAAATAAATTCGGGGCTGTTGTGGTGCAGTTACTTTTACCCCTTCTTGAAATTACCTTATCGAAAATATTGGGAAATTCAAAAGATTGACATTGGGCTTTATTCCCGAGGTAGGCGCGCACAACTGTGTCTGTTTATGACATCATTTTGGCGTCATTCCTAGAATATTTCGACTGTTTACGGAGAGAGTACGTTAATTTGTAATTTCATGCTGCCACACGCCATGCTGAATACGCCACAATGTGTCTCCTTCAGTTTTCAAAATATTTGAATTTTCTACACGCAAAGATGCCGATCACACTTTTAAATTGAGCGTATCGACAATTTTTGAAAAGTAATGGCTTGATTATATTTGCGTTTGGACAGTAATGCATTTGGTATACTTGCAACGAACACTAGTTCAACAAACAATTTGTGAAACTTCTACCGACTGAAGTCATCGTACATATATCGTTAACTATCAAAAAAAGATTAACCCGCTGATTTGTCACCCAGGGACGAAAACAGTCTGAGAGACTCTTATTTGTTTTATTCCAAACTAACATACATAAATTTCAGGAAAGTGGTCCGCAATATCACAGGCCTCAATTTCCCAAGGCGTAATCTCCGCAACTCGCAACATTCGAGTAAATGAAAAAACCAAGTAGTTATGTAGGTACAATAGTAGAACTTGTCACATTGGCTATAGAAAATTTAAAATATTAAAATATCGTCACCCCAAAATTACCAATTTTACAATATAATAATAACTGTATAAATGTTCTCTGTGCCATATAAACGACCATAAAATGCCATATAAATGACAAATTGGTCATCTTGGCATCATGCAAAATTTAATTTTGGCATCGTGTCATTTTGGCATCGTGCCAAAAGAACCAACTTGTTTTTATTAGAATGCAACGAGTAATAACAATATTCATTGATGATATTGTGGACGGGTCCTTAAAGTACCTTAATGATCTAAATTCATTGATATTAAATTATTCATTTAAATTCCCAAATGCGATTAGAGATATCAGAAGTGCGTTTTTGCACATTGGTTATTTTGACATGACATCGACAAATACTATGTGCGATGCGGGGGCGTCGCACATAGTATTTGTCGATGGAAGTGAAGAGAAAGAAGGGGGGAAGGGTCCTCCCCTTTTTCCACTTCCTGGGGTCGCTGAAGAAACTTTTATAATCTGGGGTTGCGGTTTTGAAAACGTTGTCTACTGCACTAGAGAATTATTCAAAACTTCCATACTTACGTAACTATGTTTCTTTTGTACGAATTTTAAAAATGAAGACATGTCCGGTCTTCCAAAGTGATTGACTGCTTTCAAACCGGTGAAGATTGACATTTTTGAGAGCCTCTGAAAGTGATTCTCGCATATATACTGAAATACACACAAAGACATAGATTATATCTCTGCTGGTGCTATACTATTCTCTAAAGCAGAAATTTTACTGCCGTGCAAACCAACACATAAACAAATATATACAAACAAGACTATTTATACGCTTATGTAGTTAATTATTTTATTGCGGAAACAAATTTCAAGCATCCTATTTGTGTGCTGATTTGAGCAGCATTGATAATTGAAAAACCAAGTAAATATATTAAAAAGAATAAAAATACGACTGCCGTTACAAAAAGTGAACTATTGTATATATAATTATGTTTATTACGAAATATTTGTGGTTTATTATTTATCCATATAGATAGATATATATTTTCGGAATGTACACAATCAGACCGTTCATTTTACACTAAACTCGATGTAATTATTTAAATTTATTGACATATGGACATTTAGACAACTACTTACTTAATATTTGGATAGTTAAGGTACTCGTGACACTCAGGATGACATAACGATTCTAACAATACTACACACTTCCAAATCGGTTCAAGCATTTAGAAGTTATGATGGAATAAAGAAACGGAAAACATACATACATGTACCCTGACCACATTACATTCCTTTTTTGTTGGGCAGTCTAGTAAAAAGTAATTTGCCTATTTTACGTTATAGAATAGTATTGTTACGTTAAGGCTGATATACATTGATCCAGTAGATCACTGGGTTACCTTGCTGGATCGCGTATCAATGTAAACACGTTTCTATTGACTCCAAATTACAATGGGACCCACAAATTGAGAAAATGTCAGGAAAACTTAGCTCTGCGGCATACCATACGCAGTTAAAACAATAAGGCGGCTGACTGATGTAGATATAGCAAGAATAGTATATTTTAGTTACTTTCATAGCATTATGTCCTATGGGATTCTTCTCTGGGGAAGCTTTGCGGACATGAATAACATCTTTATACTACAGAAACGTGCTCTAAGAGCTATATATAAACTTGGTCCTCGGGTTTCCCTTAGAGAAAAAATTAATATTCCTATATTCAATTCAATATTCAATATTCAATACAAGAGAAAAATACAATATTCAATATTCTTACTGTTGCATCACAATATATATACGAAAATCTGTTGTATGTCCTCAAGAATATTGACAAGTTTAAAAAAAGAAAGCGACACTCATAATGTTAATACTAGACATAAGCATAACCTTGTTCTACGTGCTACTCGTCTCCACAAAATAAGCAATTCTTTTTTGGGACAATGTATACGCTTCTATAACAATTTTCCTCGTACTATTAGAGAACTATCTGTAAATAAGTTTAAAGCTACCATCAAAGCAAAATTGTATAAAAAAGCATACCTACTATACAATATCTGATTATGTAAATGACAAAACGGCTTGGGAGTAAGGCTTGGACGCATCATAAGAACATAAATTAAAAATAATATTTAATTGTGTCTATATGAATAAAGAATACTTTGATTTTTATTTTGATTTTGATCCAGTTCAGGTTCCAGCGTCCAGGATCGGAATAGACCGACCGTCTATTCCGATCCTGGCTCCAGCATTGGGTCCAGCACAGATACTGGATCAATGTTACAGATACTGGATCAGACGTTACAGAATTAAGAATTTAAAAAAAAATCCTACCTAGCTTAAATTTATGGCAATAAGTATATAAACAAAAATCTGCTTACCAGCATTGTAGTCCTTAGATCAAACTTATGGAAGAATTGTGTGATGAAGATGTGGATCTCTAAAACATTTGTGACATCCTTTCGCTCGACATCTCTCAGGACATCGATGAACCACTCAAAATGCTTGTGGGAGGGACAAATCCATAGGAAATAGACCTAAAAGAAATGAATACTATATAATTTCATGACTGCACGTGATGGTGAGTTGGGATAGTTGTAAATACAGAAACATATTTGGATCGGCTTGAGGTTCGTATATAGCTCGATATTTGAGGCCTGTAAAGGATGTAATACCACTCCAAACCCCGGGTGTGTATAAAGTTGAATGCAGCTGCGGTTTAGCCTACGTTGGACAAACGAAACGGCCCATAGCCACGCGACTGACAACACATCAAAGCTGTTAAAAACGTTCAGCGAGAAAAATCGGCGATCTGCGAACATATATTGGATAGTGGAGGTAACCACTGGATGCAGTTTCAAAATCCCATTGTGCTATCCAAGCAACAATTCTATGTTCCTCGCATGATCCAGGAAGCCATTGAAATAAGAAGAAACTCGAACTTCAATAGAGACGACGGCTACAAACTCTCTTCTACGTGGAACCCTCTTCTTAAAATGTTTCCGCCGCCGAATGGCGAACGCAAGGACGTAAGACAGGATATAGTGAGTGTTGTGTGCAAGACGGATTTTCGAAATTCGCGCGCTCCGAGCCCGGCCTCCCACCACCGTTATAACCTATGCAGTGGCGGCAGCGGTATGCGGCCTACCTGCAAAACAACGGATTGACAGCTCTTTCAGTCTACCCTGGACAACGGCGGCTGCAACGTCACTGAAACGTCGGGTGCTACAAATGTCACGTGGTAAATTCGTTTCTATCCTATTTATAATATCAATATTGGTGTTTCGATGTTAGAATGTGTTGAGATCCAGTACAATGGTATTACTGTAATATCACGCAATGAGCGTAGAATTGTGTTATGTCTATTAAAAAAAATATATTACACTTGTTTTTCCGATGTAATCGAGGCATAGCAGACATAGTATAGTGGTTAGTTTGCCTGATCTTAGGCTGTAAGGTTCCGGGTTCAATTCCCGGCTGGGTCACCATTTTACGTTGGAATAAAATTAACGGAATCGCATTTCAATTCTGTCAATCAAATGCAATAACAAGACACACTTACACATATAGTACATGCACACATACATATCAATACTTCACAGTCAGGTTGGTTGTAAGAGATTATCTAATGATAATAAACCCGCTTATTGTGAAATTTCACAATAAATAGTTAAAAAAACAAGTGTGTAAAACAATTAGTCTGGCATTTTTCATTTCACGATTGCAACTGCTGGAACTAACTTTCTAACGTATTCGAAGTATTAGTATTCCCCTAGTCATTTTGGTGTACCCTAGCGTAACAAGCTACTCTTACCTTCTTACAAGCTACTCCAGAGTAGCGATTGGTGCTGGTGCCAAAGACGAGATCGTTCAAAATGGATGCATACGGGGTGACCCCAATACCGCCACCCACCATAACGGCAACTTCAAATTTGTACCAGTCTTGATTTCCTCCGCCAAACGGACCTTGAATTCTGAAAGAGACTTAAATTTTAAAATACGGATAATTGAGCACAACCGTTTTCACGGCTCACGGTCTCGCGAATAAAATTTAACGTACTTGTTTGTTATTATTACAAAATCAGGTAGGTACAATATGCGAGTGAATGAGTTGGTATCGATCCATGGATTGCTTTGCAGTCTAATGATCTATACCTATCCTATTTATTATAATTTTAAAATCTCGCAAGTCATCTTGTTCCGATGCGTCTTGTCTGCAATTGTTACTCACGTGCTAACTCCTTACTCGCTCACCCATCAATGCAGCAAAAATACACACCGTCGTGCGCTGCTGCCGATGCTATGTTCGGCCATGATTCTGACAAAGACACGACTGCTAATGCTGAAGATGTACGAAACCACAAAAGCGGCTCTGGCCTGATACCACATGATTTTGACAGCACAGCGGATCAGTATCAAACGGGTGCTGAATGTCGGGCTGAGAAAAATGTCGGGAGCCACATGTTAGGACCGAAACGAGACCTAACATGGTACGACCGAAACGAGACTGTGACAGGCGACTTTAGCAAAACAGAGCTTGTGCAGGAATACGTAAACTGCCACACGGTCGCCATGTACCGAATAGCCATGACCGACATCTCGCTCAGCTACACATTTATTTTATTTATTTATTTATTTATTTAAGAATTAATAACTATAAAACATTGTTTTTGCTTATAAAAATGACAGGAACCGAATGGCAAAACCTTAACCTTTTGCTTATTTGATTCTGTCACCCAACTAGGACTAGCCCGTTCTAGGATGGACAGGACTCTAATTTTACAATAAATTATGTAAAAGTTTTATTAAAATGCTCATAAAACTAAATTGCCCTAAAATACGATCCTCAAAAAAAAAACAATCAAATAGAGTGAGACAATCAGAATTGACATAAAACTAAAGTAAAGAGTAAGGTAAATCTATAATAAAAAAAATATATAAAAAAGTCAGTAAGTAATATTTATGTTAACAGGAACCGAATGGCAAAACCTTAACCTTTTGCTTATTTGATTCTGTCACCCAACTAGGACTAGCCCGTTCTAGGATGGACAGGACTCTAATTTTACAATAAATTATGTAAAAGTTTTATTAAAATGCTCATAAAACTAAATTGCCCTAAAATACGATCCTCAAAAAAAAAAACAATCAAATAGAGTGAGACAATCAGAATTGACATAAAACTAAAGTAAAGAGTAAGGTAAATCTATAATAAAAAAAAATATAAAAAAGTCAGTATCAAAAAAAAAAAAAAAACTTCAGTTGATTGTCAAATCAATATATAACAACAAAATAAATTGGTAATTAGTTGAATGTTAACATATAATCAACATACATACTATATAAAAATATATTAATAATTTGTGCACCTAAGTTTTATTAAACTATAATTTCTGACATTTGATGTATGGTTAGTCTGTCATGACTCGAGAACCATTCCTTTATTTTATTTTTGAATACCGGAAGCCGTACCCGCAGCCGTACCTCGCAGTGTGCTAGATTAGAGGACCGCCAGTGCGGGCCGGTATTGCAACTCGCAGAAGAAGCCATACATATTCTTCACTCCCGTCTACAATCAAGTCATTACGAAAGCCCTTTGATGTTACATTGCCGAATTACCCAAGGACAATTGCCCAGAGGCAGACGTCATGGGCCTTGAACAAGGCTCGTCGACTCACTGATCAATCTGATCTGCCGCCGCAGAAAGCTGCGTCAATGGTCCCGACTAATGCCAAGCCTAGCAAAAGGACAATTGCCCAGTAGCAACCGCCAAGGGCCTTAAGGCTCGTTGACTAACTCACTGATCTGATCTGTTGCCCCAGCGTAAAACTAACTGCAACAAAGGACCCACGCTCGACGACGGTCCAAAAGTATGTCTCCTCAGGATCGCTCCTTGCTCATCTTGGAAATCAGAAATCCATGATGGACGAGATCTAAAACTGCACTGATGCTCTCTGCATCAAACCTTTTCTCCGTCATCTGTAGAGCTCCGTCTCACTCTCACCTTTGCAGTCACTGCTCGCTCGTGCCGGAATTCCAGCTCCACCCATACTGAAGCTTAGCCGAGGATGAAACCAGAAGTCTTTCAGAGCAGGCACCCTTCTCGCAATTTTGGTAGTGCGGGTCTCACGTTTGACTGAATGATCTTTGTTAACTTGCGATCTATTTGTGATTCGATTGGAAATCCACAATAAAGATGCCTGTGGTGTTATTCTTTTATTTTGTCGACACGTTACTCTCTCCTGCATCAAAGCATTGCACTACACACTGATTTCAGTGGTGTTTACTCTTTTTGTTGTTGGGTTGTGTTGAGTATGCAACTTCGCTACACCGATATTGAAGTTGTAACAGTACCTGATTTGTGGCCTGTCCTCCATGTTGAAATTGCAAGGATCAAAGTAATTGCGGAGTTTCCAAGTCCACGGTCCTTGCGCCTTGATGTGGCAACTCAAGAAATTCTCGTGAGGTGCCGATGTCAGCGTGAACGAGTGGAACTCTTCGTGTTTAAAGGCCGTACAAGCAAGCCGGACCCACTGACCTGAAACATAAATTGGATGCTTAACTTAAAAATAAGTTTAAATAATAATAAGTAATGAGTATAAAAATAAGTTGAACGAAGTTCATTTCATATCTAAGTATACCGTGTATTTGGTCATTCCAACTCCTAGTCGGAGCCGATTTCAGAGTCCATTCCATCAGCAAAGAGCAATTCCGAAAAAGCGGTTCTACTCTGAATTTGAACCCGACGCTCAGAGCTTGGAATATATGGGGAAATGGGATAAAAATCATAACTCGGTCCGCTCATAACCCCATTCTTCCCCCTCTTCACTCCCACCCCCATGCTCTTACCTTCCCCACCATCCTGTACTCTTACTTTTATTATCAAATTTGAAAAACCTAAGTTATTGTATTAGAGGGATTTAATGTGTATACTAGAAGTACTGCAACAGGGGATTTATAAAGAAGTTTATTGTAAATAACTATTACAAGTGATGTATGTATGAAATAAAATAAATTTATGTAATTTATTAAAGTACTTACCAGATAGATACTTCAAATTTGGCGGTCGGTAGAACTTCACTTTGATAACATCGGATGGGAGCATTTCCGTTTCTATTACATCCAAAGCCATGTATTTTGTTCTCAATGACACGACCTACGATTTAAAAAAAAACATTGAACATTCTTAGATACAAGATACCAAGGATCCATATAATGAGTGTTCATAAGGACCCATGTCCACAATACGGATCCATATTCACTTCAATGAAATAATCTTTAGGTTTCAACCGTATACCATTGATTATATATGGTAATAGATTGCTTAACGTCATAACTAGAGCTGTCAACTACAATGGGTGAACCCATCACCTCAGGAAGTTTTAATGCTATTGGATCGTTCTGTCTCCCGTGAGGTAATTGCCGAAGACTTGGGACGAAAAACAATCCACTGTCTAGTTACACCACCTGCAGTGCCGGATTAGCCACGTAGCAAGAGTAGCAAATGCTACGGGCCCCGCGCATTGGGGGGCCCCGCGCACCCACGCCTGCCTGAGCGTAAAATTATCGCTGCAGCCTGCAACAGGCCAATGGGAAACGTTAAATATAATCAACGGCGGGACGCGGGCCCGAGTTTGGGAATTAATATCTCCAATTTAAGAAAAAACGACCTCACGCACTTTCTATATGTGATGTATAATATCATCAGCTATGTATAGTAAAATTTTGAACTTCCTATAGTGGGATTCTCGATGCCTGCCAGACCAAAGTTTGAGCGGGCGCCTCGCCCATTAAATATAATCATCGGCGGAGCGCGGGCCCGAATTTGGGAATTAATATCTACAATTTAAGAAAAAACGACCTCACGCACTTCTTAAATGTGCAAACATTTCTCTTTGTAAACATTTTTGGATTACACGGTACCTCCAAAAATTACATTTTATTACCTTGTTTTAGGAATAAAGGAGATCTATCAAAAAGTTCTATTTTATTTCACACCCTAAACTTAAGAACCTAAAGCAAACCAAGGGCCTTTTGAGAGAATTTGCTACGGGCCCCGCGCTGGCTTAATCCGGCACTGACCACCTGCCCCACAGAGGCTAACGCCTTACGGCGAGGCACCGGGAAAGGTAACCAGCGGGTAGCCTCGCCTCCTGTCTACCAGTTTTGGAAGGATATCTCCGTCTAGATATAACCTTCAGGATACCTCCAACCTCCCGACTGGTCGCAGGTTCGTAGTCACTTGCTCAATGTCATAATACGTTTTGGGAACCCTTCTGCGCCGGCGACATGCAGGCGGCGCTGATAGAATTGTATGGCCAACCTAATAGCAATTTAGTTGGCCATCCACAAAAACTTCAATAAATTAATGGTTTTTAATAAAGGATTGATTGTTTATAAAAACCCAATAATTTGACGTATATTAACAATAACAACATTCAATTATTAGAACCATCTATCACATTTATATATAGGCTGATTATATCAGAGAAATAAAATGGAGAGATAGAATGCCATCTACTGGTCTATCTGAAATTTAAAGTATATAATTATCACGTATTGCAATCTGTATACTAAATAAAAAAAATACATATTTATGTAAATAATATTAAAATAATAAGAGCAAGAGAATAATTATTTAATAAATCGTGTGTTGTTATACTTTTATTGTATTTTGAGATAGGATACCGTATAGACGTGTTTAGAGCGCCATCTATAGTGCGCCGCCAAACTGCTATACCTGTGAACGCCGCCACATTGAACATGGAGTTGAGGAATCTAATGCCATATATTATTAAATGAGTGTTGTAAACTAATCTTTAAAAAAAAATAAAAGTATATGATTAGTTATTATGTACCTTATCAAGAGTATAAATTATGGCTGGTCCCAGAAAGAATATCCAGAATCTTGGAGCTCCAGTTAACCTAGCGAGTCCGTGTACCAAGCACAATGCATACAGCACTATATAAAGACTGTGAGCACTCCAGAAATATGCATAAGCCCTTTTTCGTATCAGCGGATGAGCAAAGACGAAAATAATGGTCATGACGATAAATAGTAGAACGCCAGAAATACCTGAAATAAAATTGAAATAATTCAAATTTACAGCCAGCCGCTGTTGAATATTTAAACGAGATTATTGAAAAGGAAGTTTAGTTAAAATCTTCTATGCAATGGGAAACGGTGAGAAAGCTTAATATCTAATACAGTAAAATCCGGTTAACCGAACTCGGGTCAACTGGAACCCGGGTTATCCGAAACGCCTCTGAAAAAATGTGCCAATGTCAAACTTTGAATTCAGTTTTCTCAGAACTTGAAAAATGTTAATTATCACCTTTATCCACTCAACTTTTCATAGCTGTTAAAAATGTTTGGAGATATGGGAGAAACAAACAAAAATTACTGTTTTTTTATGAGTAATTTATATGCTACAAACTATTAAGAATAGTATAACGTATACCTACTACTACACAGTATTATTAATGTAGGTATCAATAATAAACCTAAAAATGTAATTTTAACTTTCATAAAGAATGTGTGTAGCCTATAAAGATATTTTTGAATTCTTTAACCTTCAAAACACTTGAAAATTACGTACTGTAATTATAATAGGTAGGTACAACATTTTATGACAATTATCTAAGCTCACATTTGTCATGGCCCTTTCTTATTTACGATTTCACCAATACCCAACTGTCCCGTCTAGATGCGCTGCGCTAGTGACAGCTAGTTTAAAATCCTGGTTGTCCTTAGCCAAACCAGCTGACCCCTCGACTCTCTTCAGGTCCAAACACAATTTTGGGCTAGCGCTAAAACTGCCCTCTCTGCTATAGGTACACCAACTCAAGAATAACTAAAAATTCGATTCTGTGCAATTCCAAAGATCCGGCAATATCGAAGCACGTAATAAGTGGGCGTAGTGATTCAAATGATCTACAAGCCCGCGTAGACTTCCACAAAAAGTTCCTTACTGAAATCAGCCAGAATGGCACTGGTCTGGGGTACGGCAGTACAACCATGAGCGATGTGGACTTGAAGAAGTCTCTCTTGCGGGGAGATTATGACAGCAACAGTATGGCTCATGCTATTGGCCTTCAATGCTTGAATGATTGGACA
Source organism: Micropterix aruncella (assembly GCA_944548615.1). Taxonomy (NCBI): domain Eukaryota; kingdom Metazoa; phylum Arthropoda; class Insecta; order Lepidoptera; family Micropterigidae; genus Micropterix; species Micropterix aruncella. The sequence continues at coordinate 16,814,413 of OX155958.1, forward strand.
ACAATTAGGGACTTTTGCATTCCGCCTCCAATGCATTGGAAGGTAATGCTCTATGACTGGACGCCAGAGATGCTGACATTTTATTTGAATGCTTTTCAGCATACACTTCCAGACCCCAGTAACCTCGGCCGTTGGAGCTATGCCGAGGATCGTTCATGTCCCTTTTGTAGCAATATTCACACAGCTATATTCTGTCTGGCTGCAAGGTGGCCTTTGATCAAGGACGGTACACTTACCGCCATGATAAAGTCCTCGCTGTTATTCGCGAGGTAATTAGCCTCTCAGTGGCTCGTGCCAACAAGGGTTTGACATTACCCTCCAAACCCCCAATAGTTTGTGCGGGATGGCTCTAAAGGCAAAAATATTTAACTACAAAACCTTTCTCAATAATCGAGAAAGCTTCAGACTGGATTCTGGTGGTCGATTCTGTCTCTAAGCAGTATGAATTCCCTGAAAGTCTCGGATGCACAGCCTTCCGTCTGGGATTTTTAACTCTGTGAGATTTAACTCTTTACTTTCTATCTCGGAAGGTGGCCCTTATCGTAGAATTAACTGTTCCATGGGAATCAGATATCCCAAAAGACCACGAGTACAAATTAAATAAATACCATGACCTTGCAAATGCCGTCACCCGGAACGGCTTCAGTGTTCACTTTTCGCGGTGTAAGTTGGTGCTCGTGGCCTGCCAGCCAAATCTATCTTTCACCTCTTTAAAGATCTTGGTATTTGTAGAAAAATAATCAACTCTTTCTTAGAAAAATTATCTAAAACTGCGATTTCCGCATCTCAATGGGTGGTAAGGCGAATGCTCACATCTGGCAAGGCTAAACCGAAAAAGAAATCCGAAACAGCTTCTAGGAAATTGCCATTTATCTGGTTTTTTAAAGTCATTATTTATGACTAGAAAATGTGCTAGCCATCTTCTAACACTGCCAGTTTGTAAAACCATCATGTGCTCATTTTTGCCCCTCAGGTACATATTCTAATGTGTCTATACTTTCGTATAGATGCATAATTCTAATGTGTCTACACATTGAGCTTCTTAAATAACGTGTATTATTTAATTAAAAAATTAATAATAAATTGATTTATAAGACAATTATATTGAAATTTATGTAATTAAAAGATTAATTTAAGTGTAAATTAAATAAATTATAAAATAGGCAAATAATGCCCGTCATTTTAATTTACAAATTAAACAAGTTGTTACAAAGTTGTAAAAATATTTGAAAAAAATTCTAGCTCACGCGGTGCGATCGGAAGTGGCCGCTAGAGTCCCTACAAAAAGTTTTACCTGCACATCCCAAATGCTAATTTTTGAAAAATCTACTCTTTCTCATACACAAAACTTCGATGCTTCGGTAAAAGGGACTAGAATGGGAAAAGTATATAATTTTATGGTCACCTAAAACAAATTACTCTTAGGCTACTCACCTGTTATGGTTTGAAAAATCCAGTAAGTGATTCCAGGCTTATAATCAGATGTGAAGTGAACTTCTCGCGTTAAACACCTAAGATTCTCAACCGGCTGCGTGGAGACATGGTAAAAATTCACCAAATGCCCTACCGTGTGCAGAATCGAGAAGAATAGTGCGGTGCAAGCTGCAATCTTGTGAAACTGAATGTGCGAATCCAGCGGGATGTATTGCTGGATTGAGAATTCCTAGAAGAAATAATCCGATAGGTTAGCATCATTGATTTTATAGTGATAAAATCAATGGTTAGCATGTTTATTTTTGTTAACATATATGTTTTTGGCATCAGGTAGTTTTTGTTTATAACATTATCATACTGAGTCGAAAATCATCCATAAGTGTTTTTGAATTAGGCCTTGTTACTGAGATATTTTTTTTGAATATCCGGAAGTTAAAAATAAATCAAAGATACTTTTCTTCAGTAATAAAGTACTAAATCAAGAAAATAATGCAATATTTATAACTCAGTTTTTTGTAAAATCTTCTGCAGAAACAATCTTATAATATCAAACAGTATATTTTTTTTGTAATTTTCTTGATTAGTTTTATGAACAGAATCACGCACTGGACGTTCACTTAATAATAATATTTAACCCTGTATAATAAGTATAAAATAATAATAATAATAATAAAACATTAACTATTAGAACAAACGCTTAGGACTCGACGAAACAAACACCAACAGAACATCGTATTACAAACCATTCGTGTAAATATACATACAGTAATTAATAATATCTTTAATGGAGAAGTAGATTTAGGATTAGATTTAGGATTTAGAAGTCATCAATCTAGGTTCGATTCCATGATTATAGTCCAAAGAAGAAAGATTCGCTTCAATTTAAATTAATATTTAATTCACAATAATAACACTTTAATGGACAACATGTACAATTAAAATGTTATAGACAAAAATCCAGTAGCAAAAAACAGATAACACGATATGGCAGATCCTATTTTAATATCAGCTAACTAGGCTATAGCCTGTTTTAAGGCGGATATTGACATTATTATAAATATGTGTATGAAACTATTAAAAAACTAATTAAAGAAAATAAATCAATAACATTGAAAGAATACATACGCTAATAGTTATTATTATTTCCTTGATAAATAGGCAATCAAAGTAAAATTGAAAATATAAAATTGTTTACCATAGGTACTCATAATAAATAAAAATGATGCACAAATAGATAGTATTCAAATAATCATATATAATTGCTAAAAAAAAGAGGTGAGATAATCATGCCCAATTATACACTTAAACCATCGAAAAGTCAAAAACATGCAGCCATGCAGACTCGCCCGAGCACTGGTACATGATAGCACCTGGCAGCAACCCCCCATGTAGAAAGCATAGAAAAATTCTATAAACCTTCAACTTAGTGATCAAATTCCTCGACATGGTGAGCAGCAGTAAACTGTAGCAGAAGGACAGCGACGCTGCCGATCCTCTGGTGATTGCGATGCCTACTCCCATAATGTGCCGCAGATCGAGATGCTCCGCCATGAAGGAGTAATGGATGAACCGCTCCACAAACAGTCCGATCGTCACCACGTAGAAGATGAAAAGGTAGAAAATGTTTTGTCTATTCTCCTCGAGGAACGTCGTGATGCCATCCCACTTTTGTAACAGCCAGTTCCTGAAAGAGGATAATAAGTACCCAATTAGTTTTTGGAATTTGGGTGTCCCAATATGCTTACGAAGATATGCTTCAAGTGAATAACGTTAAATCTTCAACGTTCTCAATAGCCCCACTCTGCCCTCCTATCTCAATGAGAAATTTCCCAGCTGGGAGGCCACGACTGTCATAGTTGACTGTTAAGGTCTGGTTACACAATACGAGTTGCTGACCTGTCAGTGGACAGCTGCTGCACCTGTGTACTCGCATGACAGTAGCTCGACTCACCTCGCCGGTCATACAAATGCGAGCTACTAGCGTGAAAGTAGACAGCTACTGCAAGTGTGTACTCGCATATTTTCAGTAGCTAGTAAAATGTCTCGTGCAATGTTTTCACAAAATACACGACTGATCACAGTTCATACTGTAAAAAAATCCAGTCTTGAACTTACAAGCTATTGTCATTTAGCAATACCGTACAAGTTGATATCCGAATCGCATGCGTGCTGCTGCTTGTTCGTGGTAGGGGAAGGCGAGTTGCGATTAATAATAAAAAATGTAGTAGTAACTCGGATGCGAGTTACTGACATACTCGCACATGATAAGTCACACGGTACGAATAGCTGCACTGCAGTAACTGACTATAGTACGGGCCAAAGGAACGTTCCGGTAAGGCAATAAATCATTAGGCCGGCCCCGCCCCTTTTACTACCTGCTTGTAGGGATACGTGTCGTAACCTTTGCAGATTATCTATCAGATTATTATATTATTGAGATTGAGCAGCGAAACTTTTGTCGGGTTACTTTTCAGTTCGTCAAAAAATGTAAAAATGTTATGTATAAAGCACCGAGTCTGCATGTTACACGGAGCAGCTAACCAGTGGAGAGAGCGTAGGCGTATTTTTGTTCCAAACCTAACTCACCGATTTTTACGGCGGGGGCAGGGGGTAGCGGCCACCCTCGTTGGCTGATGCTATGATGACGCAATGCTGCCGGGATGATTTAGCGCGGTTAAAAAATATCGATATCGATAACAATTTTGTTTCAAATAAAACTAAATTCGAGTAAGGGTATTGTTGGTTTACATGAATCGAAAATACATAAAAATAAAACACATTATTTATCTAGCTAAAATATACATTTTTATTTGTTTTATATATAAATAACAACATAATGACAATGTTTAAAGTTTTATATAAAGTGTTTGTGTGTGTGTTTTCCCGTGAATTTGTGTGTTTGTATGTGAGAGAAATAAGGCAAAATCCTATTAGGTGGCTGCTTTTCCTAAGAAACTGAACAACTTGTGTTCTATAAAGTTTTCAAAACGATTTTAATAATTTGTACATACGCGAAAACATATTTTGCGTGTATCAATAAGGGATATAACAAAAAGTTTTTCCATTTAATGGGGGAAAACGTATTACCCGAGAGGTTTGCGCTATTTATTACTTTAACATGCTGTAAACGCAAGTGTCGCAGAAACTTCGATAAGTATTGCATTATTGATTGATCGGTGTAGGGTTTTTACAGATAAACTTCTGTCATTAGCAAAATAATTAAAGAAAACAACATATTATATCTAAATAGGATTTTGCATAAATCCCTATTGAGAGTCAAGAATATAGCAATCATTAAAAGTCGTTAAGTCCACTATACAGTATACGTTTTCTGCGGGGAAGAAGTGGCAAGAAACTTCACAGGGGTAGATTTTGCTCTTTGTCTTTTTTTTCTGAATAATTTGTTTACAAAATTCGTAATATACCTACATAAATAAATAGTGATGTGCTGGAGACACTACTTTTACTGACTATACGTTTATATCATTAATATAACCTTCTAACTTTATATATAGCTCTGAAACAAAGTGTAGGGCATTATTCAATATTACTGATTTTAAAAGTGAATCATTTTCGAGTATATTTTACGTATGTAATTTTTAGGGTTAGCTTTATTTTTCATAACAAATGTTATCCGCGCATCAACATACTTTTTACAAACACATTTAGCCAGATCTATCAAATGATTTGTAGACTCGACATCGAATTGGTGAAGATGGATATCAGGGAATAAATTGTATCCTACAAAAGTTTTCAAAACTGATATCACAAAATAATCTGACGTGTGTTGTGACGATAAAGTTTTTCCACCGCACTCGTTGATGGCCCGTCTGATATGAACTTCGGATCGCCTACATATATCTACAACTGTAGTTGACCCGTGCATTAATTTGCCTTTTACGTCTTTTTGGTTTTGTAATGTTTGTTCATGAGGCTCACCCAATAATGCTCCAATGCACGTTTGACATTTAATTTGTTTTATTAACGAATGTACAACAAAGCCCGCTATATATTTTATTACTATTTCGCTATATTCTGTCAAATTGATAGCTTCCAACATGTCCAGATTTTCATTGAATTCTGCTTGAATCACATTATCCAATACATCAGAATTTGATTCCATATCGTAAATGTCGTCAATATTTTCCTGGTTTTCGAGTCTCGTAGTAATGTTGATCTTATCTATTGCAGATGTGCAATTCAAAATTGGTATTTGGTGCAGTGCTGCACAGTTTCCGCTGCCGGTGTTTTTTATTTGGGCATATGTTATTAAGTTTTTGTATATGCTTTCAAATTGTCGAGCTGTTGGGTTATTATTTGAACCACCATGACATCTAACACTCCCAAAAAAGTGCTCCAGGTGGTCTTGACTTATTTTGTGGAGTGGTAGATAATTAATTGGGCATTCTGTACTTAAGACTAAGTTTTGTATTAAATATTTCGCACTTTCTATGCAAATACAAAAGCCTAAAAACCCAGTGTATCGTGGTGATTCGATAAGCTTTACCCTTTTTATCGTGTTTGCTGTCACAATTTGAGCCGACATGTTGATTATATAATATTTCGCCTTGTCTAGTGTGTCAATCACCGAAGCCGCATTTTCTTTATTTACGGCACGTTTGAGGTCATAGCCATGCACATGTGAATCAAGAATGTCAAACAGATCATTCATGAGCAGTAAAAATGTAATCGTAGCAGTAACTCCTTGAAAAGTTGGTAATTTGAGCAAATCCCTACAAATTGCTAGGGCATCTGCGACGCTTTTGCTGAAAATTTGGATTGCTAAGCTCACCTTCATGATTTTGCATTTGAAAAAGATGTGAATTGCTCTCAGACGGTTTGCTAGGTGCAAATTTTCTTTCTCCTGTAAATTATGTAAATCAACAATATGCTGCCAAGATATTTTCTGGTCATTTTTGTCCCAAAAACTACCATACTTTTGAAATGCGTTACGTACTAGTTTTATCATATGTGCAGGGTCTAAAAATACTGCTACTTGTGAGTCTCTGTACGGATTTTTGAATGTAGTGGTCAGATTATTTGGGTCAAAGTTGCATCCTAACTTTTTAGCCATGGTCAAATTCGCAGGACAGCCGTCAAATGTTACAGAAAATACTTTAACACCTGTTTCTTCTACTAAAGTAATAGCTTGATTGAGTAAGGATGCCTTTTGGTCACTATTAATGCCATTAATTAAGAAATAGCCAAATGGAATTTTATATGATGCGTTCAATAGCACCAACATAAAAACGAGAGCCTCCTTAGCTTCCATTTGGCAATCAGACTCTAAAGTAGTACCATAATTTACATGTCCGTAATACCGTTTACCCTGAGGATGGTATTCTATACCACTTTTTATTGCCATTTCATCAAAAATAATTGCGCCATACAGATCGTTGTTTTTGTCACTTGCCAAATATTTAAGTGCATTAAGGGATTCTTTAGTAAAGCCTGGCTGTCCATCAACAGACTGATACCATTTTCGGAGCGTACTAGTACAAGGCAAACATGTACTAAATGTTTTTCTCACAAAATCATACGCTTTAGGCGAGTAAAAGTGTAAAGTTAATGCAAACGCCCGAAGCTCCTGTGAGTATTTTGTTTTTGGTATGTGTCCTGTATTAAATTTTTGTTGCTGTCGTTTGAGCAACTCTCGATTTTCTAGCCCTATACTTTTCAATATGTCTTCATTTTCTTTCTGTAATAAAGATTTAGCAGTTAAAGTATTTAAAATTTCATGTAAAGTAGCAACTTTCTTTTTTAAAATTCTTGATTGGTCTTGAAATTTCTTTACTATCTTTTTCTTTCGATTTAAACTAAGTACAAGATGGTCGATTTGCCGTTTCATTTTTCGTTTCCTGGGAGTTAAATTGTTGTATAAAACTTCATTATTTGTGTCGTCTTTTTCTGTGAATATCTGAAAAATAAATGCATAAATAAAAATTAACAAGTTACACGTAAATAAATATAAGCTATTGATGGTTGGGAATTTCCCTCGTGGAAAGAATATCTACGGATCAAGAAGAAGTGGCTATAATTTATCTTGCTAGATTTTAACTTAACATACTACCAAAAATTAACAAACATGTGAAACGTTAAAAGAAAGCTTGCCATGGTAGTTTTGGAACGAAGGCAATCTGAAAATATATTTGTACTATGTAGCTGATTTATAAAATTTGAAAAGTAATATATCCATCTAGTAAGCCATTTGGCAGCAACACACATAATACACGCATATAATTTAAACAAAATATTACCGGGGTTTTACATATTTCCATAGGTTCCCCATTCGACGTAGTCGGTTGGTCTTCGGCGTTCGCTGTGTTTTCAGTTGATGGTGTCTGTAAGATTAGACTTTTTAACATCTCCACTCTTAGGTGATTACATAACCATATTCTAATAATTATACCTACCAATATAGGTAAATATAGGGTAGGAATTGCTGAGTTATACAAACGGCGTCGATTATTCTTCAATTCTTCAAAACAATCTGCGGTAAAATGTCTCGAACATACGACACTTAGTTTCCCCGGAAAAAAAATGTCTCTGTGAGTGCACTTAATCCATTTTTCTTTTGTAACAGCGTCATGTGGAAATCTGTATTTAAATAAGTTAAAAGTAAAAAACATTCTTAAAAGCTTTTATTTAAATGCTCTAAAAGGAAGAAAATGACCGTTGAACGGTTCCTTCGTCACTCGGAATCCAACTCTGATGGCAGTAGTCATTTCATGGTGAAACCTAGAACCGCCTTTCATAATTACATGCGTCTATAACATTCAGTGCAGTAGTCATGTTATGGTGACACTTAAAATGGGTTATCATATATCAATGCGTATACAATATTTCATGTTTGTGCTGCTACTCATTAAGGAGTTCCCTATTCAGGACCCAACCCTGAGTGCAGCAACCATATTATGTTAAAACTTATACCCGGCTATCATAATTAAATGCGTACACAAAATTTCGTGTCTGTGCTGTTGACCTTTGAGGAGTTTCCTCGTTTGGAACCAACCTTCAGAGCAGTAGCCATGTCATGGTGACTCTTAGAATGGGTTATCATAATTGAATGCGTATACAACATTTCATATGTGTGCTGCTAACTATTGAGGAGTTCCCTACACAAAATTTCATGTCTGTGCTGTTGACCGTTAAAGAATTCCTTTATCTGGAGCTGATCCTGAATGTCGATCCAGGTCATGCTTACTATAAAAATGCAATTGTTATCGTAACTAAACCAACATGTAAAAGTTCAACTCCGTAGGATAAGAGGAAGTGGATCTAAGTCAGCTTGCAATAATTGACCTAAATAAACACACTGCATACTTACTAATATACTTACATACAAACATTGCAAGTTGAATAAAATATTTTACCAAAAAACGAATAGAATATACTTTTTTACCCACATCGTATATTATTTACCTACGTAAACTTATATATGCTCCTATAGTTCTGCAGGTATCAAAAACTACGTTTGTTTGTTAACGAATTTATCGATAAAAATTGAGAGTCTTTTAAGTTTCAATGTAGCACTATCGTGCAAAATAGTGAGATGGTTGCACATGAGTACTACTGTGACAAAGCGAGACGGAAGAAAGACATCAACGAGTGGTTCCCAGCGATTTAAAATCAGGAATATATTTTCTGATCATTTGTAATTTTAAAAATATAGATGAAAAACTTACCGATGAAAGGATATTCCATTCTTAGAGTAACTTGAGGTTGAGGTACTCTTCCCACACCACTTAATTGAACAACTAGGCATTGTTTTTTAGCTACTTTTTGGCAAATGAAATAAAATCACTGTCGTGCGTCGGCAAGAGCCACATTCCTCGGACTGATACGAATTCGACCAACACACGCTTCGAATAGCGTGTGTTTGGTGAGCGATGTCCTCCCCGTATACGCTCTCCACTGGTTAGCTGCTCCGTGGCATGTTAATATCACCCTTCAACTTCAATAGCTCCAGGTTAGAAAATATGGTCTCCATTGCTCAACTGATAGGCTAGTAATGATGTTTTATCCGCGCAGCATTTTATAATATACATATGTGGGACTCATTATTACAAAATGCCACGATAACATTTTATTAATGACTGTTTAGAAATTAATAATGACCTATGATATGCCATGCTATAATAATCAGTTATATATTAAGTACTCATTTAATAACTCACATCACATAATTAGGTCATTATTTAATTACTCTAATTCTAAAATAATACTTAAACCGAAAATATTAATAAATATAGCAATCGGTACTATAATAAATGAAGATGTATAATACTGTTTCATCGAGCAAGCGCAATTCATCGATAAGCAATATCGACGTTAGCCGCATCCTTGTTGACAGCTCGGTTTATTACCCCATCGGAACGTTTCTTTGGCCCGTACTTTAGGAAGGCTCGGATGCTAGCTCGCACAGGCCTTTAGGCGCAGTTCAAACAGAGGAGAGGTGGCGCGGACGGGGCGCGTTTTCGAGGCGCTATCTTAGCATACAAGTCGATGCAGACGAAAGGGTCGCGAAGGAGACGTGCTTTTCAGTGCCCGCACCTCTTTGCTTGGCAGTAGCAAAGATAATATAATAATGGGCAGTAGCAAACGACCCACCGAAGCGGCGAGTGACGTCAGACCTCGAACGTAAATGTGTGACCATATTGAATTCCAGATTGATTTTTGTAAGTTACTCGAAAAACATCCATAATTCTTGGACTTCAGACGCTCAGAATATTGCAATAGGGATGTAGAAGACAAACATGGCATATGATCGCAACAAAATTAAATGAAATAGGTAAGGTAACCAGATATAATAGTTATAATAATATTTCCTTTTTTGATATGGAATCAGGCTTTATTCTTTAAAATATTTAAATAAAACGAGGGCTTAGATATTTTGAGGAATTTCTCTTTCTTGCTGTACTTATGTCCATTTCATTTCCTATTAAAGCACTTTCAATATGCGGTTTTGAAAATGTCCCACCACATTTCTAAATTATATTGTGTAATACCCACAGTGCAAGCACAATAACATCAGCTTTAGAAGTGTCGCAACATATGGGCGTCATTAGTGCTGCAAGTTTTGATGTCGGTAGTATTTCAAAAGCGACTGAATGGTTATTCTGTATACTTTGGTCACATTGAGTCCGCGCCTCATCTGCGCCACGTCCTAGCCCAAAGCCAGCACCACGTCTCCTCTGTCTGACCTGCACCTAAGGTCCACTGTTGTGATAAGTCCGCCATTTGTGCATTTTGAATTTTAAAATCAAGGTTTCCTAACTAATTTTCTTTATAGCACAATAACCCGTTGAGTATGAGTCAACCAAATCTGGTCGCGAAACAATTATCCGTTGAGTACGAGTCGACCAAATCTGGTCGCGCGTTTTTTTCACTTCTTTGACGTTCTCATATTTATTCATAATTATCTAATTGTTTTACAAAATGATATTTCAATATTCTATATTCGAAATTTCAATGCAATCATTGTGCAGTTGTTCTTTTTATGATTGGTGTAGTAGTTTCGTAGTTATAGTACTTTAAGGTCGATGTCGCCGAAAATCCTGCAAAAGAGACAGATGCATTCATGAAAATACCCATTTACTCCAAGGGTTAAAGCTGTTCTATTCTATATATCATCGGTATACTGAAAAATGTGACTAAGTCCAAAGTCAACAAAAAAAATGCTAAGTCCCCAAAACCCATCTCCAACTACTTGTGGTTACTTCTGGCCAAATTTACCAAGTGAAAAACTTGATTATGTTTGCCAAAACTGTATGATATGATGCATCAGGACTTTGTTATATTTCCTTGGAATTGATCATTTTTCGCTGAGCAAGATTGGATTTTCATTGATGCTAAGTTCAGAAATTGGACTTAAAAGATATAAAAGACATAAAAGAAGACGCTAAAGAAGACTGAGGTTTTAGTTTATGCTTTGGTTTTATATTTGAGATTTTCCTTACATTTAATTTACTTCATCAATTTATCCTGTTCTTTTAAGACAATGGTCTGTACTTAGGCATATTCGCTAACCAAACCTGTGGACTTCAGAAAAGAATTTATGTACAAGTGCGAAAAGTATCAAGTTACATACCGCCTATGTTCCAATGATGGTTCAATATGAAAACTGGTCATTCTGGCGACATTGGTTGATGTGTCCAAAAAGTTCTGTTTGGCTCCTTTGCAGTCGAGACCGATTGCAACAAATTCTCCTTTATATTCCTTCATCATCACTTTGAAGTCACTGTAGGTAAGATGGTCTTTATGCTGAAGACCGGCATCCTAAAACAAACGACAACAAAAATTAATAACAAAAATAAAAAAAACATGGTAACTCGTACTCAGTAGTCAAGGTACACAAGTCGCAGTAGTATATAGGTGTAGGAGCACCATAACGTTCTGGGAAATCAAAGCAGAACATTCATAACGAACCTTGTTCTAAGGCTTGCTTTTTTCCAGCTCAATTAAGTCTAGCTATGCAAGAAAATTTATTATTGTTAGTACAATAGACGAGCAGCTTAAGCTGATGTTGAATAATGACAATCACTGGATTCAAAGAAGGTTCGTGCAAGTAACCTCGAGCTATGACCAGTCCAGACAAGTCTTCCAGAACTAAATACAAGTCTTCCAAAACTGATAATCAAAACAGATAGTCAAAACTGATAATCAAAACAGGTAATGAACACTGATAATCAAAACAGGGTAGCTCCACTGGCTTGCCAGCGTTTGAGGAAGGTTTTAGATGGGCAATGGCATATTTAGATCAGTAGATTATTGCGTCTCCAACTCCTTGCGTCTCATCTCAGGGTAAAAAGACAGCAACAATCGTTATATTATCCTCTATAACTTAGGATGCAATTTATAAAAAGAATCAATAGACATACCATGAACATTCCATCGATCAGTTCGGTGACATGTTCATCGCTTAGGCTCGTAGTCCTGGCTATTTCCACGAGAGACCTCAGCATCTCGCTCAACTCTCCTTTGTCTATGACTCCGTTTCTGTCGTTGTCGCACATGTCGAATATTATTCGCAACTTGTCTTCTGTCGCCCCGCGTGAAAACAATACGACCGTATCCAAGAATTCCTGTAAAGAAAGTAATATTATTAGTCGATCAGGATTAAATTCTATATATCAGACGATGCGATTTTGACACTTGAAGACAAGCTATTAAGAGTCAGGAATGAAGATATCTGAAGGACATAGCGTAACATTTATCAACACATTAGTAATTTATGCATACATTTAATATACATTTTATGTTCATATTCGATTGAAGACACATTGAACTAAATGTAGAATGTCATTCTAGTTGAAACTGGACTCAATTGCAATTTTTAGTGAACTAAAAGAGTTCCTTCATAAAATAGTTCATGCAAACGAGACAGAGCAATGTGTTAAAGAGGAATGTAAAATGAACGATCGTACCTATTCCCGCACAAAAACTACCTGTCAAACATAAAACCATTTGAACTATTTTTTTTCTCTCTTTTTGTTAATGCCATCTGTCTTCTAGATAAGTAATTCAGCAATTGTTGTGGCTCTTGAACATTTTCATCTCTGATGTTAATTTGATTAACTTTACTGGACTTGAATGGTATGTGCCCAATGGCACATACACAATAATGGGTGCTAGCACATTATTATGCTAGCAAGTCTTGGGGCGCTCTCCTCTTTAATCTGCGGAAAGCCCGGTTTTTCATCAGCTTTGAAGCTAGTATATTTGGATGATGTAGAACTCGCTTTTGGTAGGATACCATTTTAGTTTTAATTTCTTCTTTCACATTAAGCAATAAATAATATAATCTGTATAGGTCCTAAATACAAAGTACTGTAAAACATATTTTAAAAAATAACCAAAACATAATTCAGGTTATTTCGGGTTCAAGCATTTGAGCAAGAACATAGTAATTTCTAGGACAATACATATAAAGATCCATTCAATAATTATTAACTCGAATACTTCATCCGAAAGATACAACATTATGGATCTAAATTGCCGGAAGAAGAGGTCCGCGATGAAAAAGAACATCTTGGCTTTGTAATATATGGGAAAGGTTTTAGAAATCTACCACACCCTTGTTTTGAGCGCGGCGGCGAATTAAATTGCAATAGCCAATAATGATATCAACGCTCGGTGATGAACATGGCACCGGAAGAAGAAGAAGACAATGTGAGAAGTGATATCATAATGGCCTAAATTCAAATGATGGTAAAACCAATTTAACCCTTGGAGTAAATGGGTATTTTCATGGATGCATTTGTCTCTTTTGCAGGATTTTCGGCGACATCGACTTAAAGTACTATAACTACGAAACTACTACACCAATCATAAAAAGAACAATTGCACAATGATTGCATTGAAATTTAGAATATAGAATATTGAAATATCATTTTGTAAAACAATTAGATAATTATGAATAAATATGAGAACGTCAAAGAAGTGAAAAAAACGCGCGACCAGATTTGGTCGACTCATACTCAACGGATAATTGTTTCGCAACCAGATTTGGTTGACTCATACTCAACGGGTTAATGCGCGTAGTTCTACAATATACATTTACTTTTCATATGTACCTGAAAGGAAATTCTGCCATCTCCATCTTTGTCGACTATATTAAACATTTTTTTAACAAAAACTGCATCGGATTTCATCCCGAGGGCGCTTGCGAATTCACTTTTTGATAAGGAGGTACGCATCACAATTGAAACCTGAAAAATATAACACATGATGAATAAAATCTAGTTGTTTAGTCTGGCGATTGGGAGTAGTTGTGTTTGCCCGTAATCTGGAGTCGAAATGTTGTAAAAAATATTATTGTTATTTTATTATGGGCGATCCTCAAATTCTGATATGCTCAAATCTGATGTGCAATATTTTTTACTGATTGTAAGGCCCGGGTTCGATTCCTGGCTGGGTCACCATTTTCCGTTGGGATCAAATTAATGGAATTGCATTTTCAATTCTGTCGATCGAATGCAATAACAAGACACACACTTACAGACATGTTACACGCACACATACATATAACACATCATAGTAGGGTTGGTTGTAAGAGATTGTCATATGACAATAAACCCGCCCATTGGGACATTTTCACAATAAAGAGCATACAAACAAACTTAGACCTTTTGGAAAAAAAACACTTATTGACACTGTCCCTGCTGATTACACTGTATAGAGGTAAAGCCTTTTTACAAGCTTTTATTTACCTTGCAATGTATGTCAGTATGTCTGTTTGTTTAAGTCAAATCTTGCAAGCCGAATTAGAACTACTTCCTCTTATCCTATGAAGTTGAAATTTTACATGTTGGTTCAGTTCCGATGACTATGCATTTTTATGGTGAGCATGACCTGATTCTACAACCAGGATTGACTCCCGACGAGGCTACTCTTCCACGATCAACAGCACAGACACACAATTTAGTATACGCATTTAAGTATGATAGTACATTCTAAATTTCACAACGACATGGCTGCTGCACCCAGGGTTGGCTCCCAATGAGGGGTCTCATCAACGGTCAACAGAACTGAAATGAAATTTTGTATACGCATTCAATTATGATAGCCCGTTCTAAGTTCCACTATGACATGGCTACTGCAGCCAGGGTTGGCTCAGGACAGAGCTTGTTTTTCAACATGTGTTTTTACTATTTTTATTTATTTAAATTGGTTAACTGAGCGATTGCATATGAAGTGCTGGATTGATGAAAAAGTTGCTTTTGATCATTTTAATAGAGCCTCCTTTGAATTTGAGTGTTTTGGAGGTAGGTGAAACACCACGAAGAAGAGTGTTTTGGTTGTAGATAAATCACGGAAGGGTGCCATTGTGAAAACTGGCTCTGTTTGAAAATGTTCATCTTGAGAGAACAAAGTTTTTTTCCCTAACACTCCTCTCCAAAATAACATTACCATTAGTGCCATGTAGGGAGGGAACAGGAGATATTAAAAAGAGGCCCTATTTAAGAATTGAAAAATAAAACATGAAATTTACTTATATTTCGAAAACGGTATGTTCTGACCAACTGAATCGGACTACACTGACATAAATTTTAGCCCGAGTGAGTCGTACTGGTAATAAAAAAAATACCTCTCCGTCATTTGAAGTATTGGATCTTCTTCGCTTTTCCCCAGGAGCTATACCAAAAGTGATTGCGTAGGCTTCCCTAAAGAAATGTTCAAGTTTCTTTTGTCGTCTTTCTCTGGTCTCCGCTTTGGCTAGGATGTGCTCTCGGTTGCCCTGAAATTCAACATGTCATTACCTTCATATTCGTTCAACATTTCAATATAACTGAAGAATCTATACCTGCAAACGATTGAGGCTTTTCTTATGAGAGAGAAGAAAAGATTCTAGTTTTGTTAGGAACTTTCTCCGACACGCCGCAGAATCGAGCTCTAGAACTAAATCGTGCTCTCGGGGAATCCTCAGTAAGACGAGAGGACGCTTTTTGG
Source organism: Micropterix aruncella (assembly GCA_944548615.1). NCBI lineage: Eukaryota > Metazoa > Arthropoda > Insecta > Lepidoptera > Micropterigidae > Micropterix > Micropterix aruncella. The sequence continues at coordinate 16,830,298 of OX155958.1, forward strand.
TGTTTCCTTCCTGAAAAATGAATAACATTAAAACAGATATCGGTAGCTGTTATGTCTTACTTGCCACTATCAAGGCATCTCCAGTGCTCCTACTAAGACACCAGAATCTCTAAAGACATAATGTAAGTTGGTTTTCTCATAAAGTTTCATCTTATCTTTAGTACAAATGTCATATATACCCTTATATTTATACAAGCTTTTATTTACCTTGCAATGTCTGTTAGTTTGTTGATGTCAAATTTTGCAAGCTGAATTAGAACCACTTTCTTTTATCCTATGAAGTAGAAATTTTACAAGTTGATTCAGTTCCGATCACAATGCATTTTTATGGTGAGCATGACCTGATTCTACACCCACGATCGACTCCTGACGAGGCTACTCTTCCACGGTCAATAGCACAGACACACAATTTTCTATACGCATTCAATTATGATAGCCAGTTCTAAATTTTACCATGACATGGCTGCTGCACCCAGGGTTGGCTCCCGACGAGGGGACTCCTCAACGGTCAAGAGCACAGAAACGAAATTTTGTATGCGCATTCAATTATGATAGCCCGTTCTAAGTTTCACCGCGATAGGGCTGCTGCACCCAGGGATGGCTTCCAACGAGGTCAAACATAAACATATTGTGGTCAAAGGTCTAGGGGGGTTATGACCGCCCACTCCCCACCGTGGATCCGCGCCTGGCTAAAACCAGCCAGAACCAAGCTGCATAGAACTATTAATTACCTGGTCGGACACCAGCAATGCCTAAATGAAACGTCAATGTCAAACGTCCGGCGGGCCTAAAGGCATTTTGCGTCGTTTGACAGATCAGCGAGTAGCACTTTTGGCCGGATTCCATATAAATTATATAAATATATAATATACATGACTAACAAGCATAATTATTAGGTAAAAAGAGGGAGTTCATAAAAAAACGATAATGTTAGCATTTATTTACAAAATCGACCAAAAAGTTGAGGCGCAGCTTTTTGCATGTGAAGGCTGGCTTCCGACCGGTTAAGCGTCATGGCCGATTCATGGACTGAACGAGTCCAAAATTAATTAGTAGATACTCCAAAGAATGGATCTCTTCACAATCAGAGGCGGCAATTACTGTCCTGTGCCAATGTGATTTGTGAGAATGTAAGAAAAAAAACTCACTTGACTCTCCTCCACCGTGAGTGTATCGAGGCCGGATAAAGGAACCGTCCTCAAGCAGTCCCCTTTCCGGTCCAGCAAATGAAGAGCCTGCTCTGGCCCAAATCTAACCTTCACCAGTCTTTTGTGATGAGCGTGCAGCCACTCACGAGCCATTATTTTGTCTACGGACGCTGAAAATATACAATTAGATGTTTATTTTTTTTATAGTGATTGGCTACAAGTATTTTTTTGTTTATACACAGGTTGAGTTTTAATTAACCGGCATCCTTGAAGTGGGTGAATCTATACGAGCAAATAAGCAACTTTTCATTAAAAAGTGTGGGAAAAACTAAAAATATTTTTTTTATATTAGTAAATATACATTTATTTTATATTTTGAAAAAACATTTTTTTCAAATAGTTTAAAAAGCGGTGAGCGCGCTGCGCCATCTAGCGATAAGTAAAATATCGCGGATATTGTTTATTCACAATATTTTACCTACTGCTAGATAGCGCAGCGCGCTCAACGCTTCTCAAACTTTTATTCAAAAGTTATAATATAAAAAGATTTAATTGAGTGAATTTCGGAGCACCCGACGTTTCGGCGATGTTGCAACCGCCTTTGTCCAGGGTAAACGAAAGTGCCGCAAATCGTCATTTATTTATTAAATTATTTATTTATTTCAAATAATATTCAGGAGAATTATCCTGGACAACGGCAGTTGCAACATCGCCGAAACGTCGGGTGCTACAAAATTCACGCTGTAAATTCGTTTTAAAACCATTTTATAATGTCAAACACCACGATAGTCTTCGATTTTAAAAGTTATATTATTCGGCACTTCACACCGCACAAGAAATACCTTAATATTTATGAACAACAAAAGAGTCAAATCGCTAACTCTGGCAGGTTTTGTAGTACGGGAGTCTTTTTAGACGTTTTCACATCAAAATATGCGACGATTATAATACATATACATTTATATTATTATGATAATAATACCTAATAATATACATGCGACGATTATAATACTGTACTCACGTTTCCCGTTTCCATTCTTTAACTGCTCTTGCTGAATCTTTAGCTTTCTCCTTTTAGAGTTCTGAAGTTTGACTACACCGTAGCCGGCACCGGCGCATAGTATGGGCACGCAGCCAAGAAACAGACATATGTAGATGTAGGCAAATTCATTTCCCTAAAAAAAAAATAAGCAACCCAATCTTACATATTCTGAAGAATAACAACCAACGATCGAGCGTCCGACGGCAGGTGGCTAATAGCCTGGCACCCCATGAGCAGCACGATGTTGAAGCATGGAATTACAGCTCCAGTTTGGTCCGGATATCCCGCATCCAAGATCCAACGTCCAACACAATTCCAGTATTGCTAAGTACTTACTGGGTTCGACTGCGTTTCTTCGTGAACCAAATTCGGAATTAGTTCATGCGAGCGAAGACAGGTTAATAAGACAAAGAGCAGAGTATGAAATTAACGATTGTCACTTTACCAGCAGAAAACTAACAATCGAAAATAAAGTGCCTGATCTAAGACCGGACGAAATGTTTGCAAACAAATTCAGATGTTTTTTATGTTCAGCGGATGTTTTTACCGCAGTAGGAGAGTATCGCTGCCCAGTATTTCTTCAGAACAACGCTGCCTGACTATCCTACGCCTGTACTAAGGCAAGCGTACCAAGTAAACAATGGCTTGTGCATACTTCAAACTACATAATTGAAAAAGTAAAATTTATTTATTTATTTATTTATTTATTTATTTGCAGCTGTTATAAAAAACATATACAAAAAAAAAACAAGAACACACAGATTAAAAATTAAAACTATTAAATGAAGTATCTAATAATATTAAAAATTAACTGATGATAATAAACAAGGCAGGTACTATTAAATGAAGTATCTAATAATATTAAAAATTAACTGATGATAATAAACAAGGCAGGTACACAGTGGGCTCGATTGCGTTTCTTCGTGAACTAAAATCGAAAATTAGTCCATGTGAACGAGACAGGGCAATACACTAGAGCGGAGTGTGAGATGACCGGTTGTCACTTTTTCGCATTAAAACTGCCCGCCAAGGTCAAATCTTACACCGCACGAAATATGCTCGAATTTATTCGGACGAGTATAAGTTCGGCAGGTAGTTTTTATTGACGATAGTTCGTTTCATATTCCGCTTTAACGTATTGCTCTGTCTCGTTCGCTTGGACTAATTTTAGTTTTAGTTCACAAAGAAACGCAATCGGGCCCATTATTCATTACTCTAAAAACTAGGTCATTAATATGTCAATGCATCTGTCAGTCTAAGTCAGTCTACAAATAATATTTTAAATATACCCATCATTAAATACATAATAAAAAAAATAGTAAATAAATTCCAATAACACATGAAAAAGGTAATTACTAATTAGGAATGGAAAAATAACATTGCAATAAATAGTGAAATAATCAAATTGAAATAATTATGGATGAAAAAATAGCATTGTAATAAATAGTAAAAAATTAAATTGAAATAGTCAGAGGATACAATTATTCATGAAATGTGCATGTTACTAGTAATAATTTAAATTTAAATGTAATCCAAATAAAATGGAATAAAAACCCATAAAGAGCAATATTAACAAATTTATATTTTTATTTTTTTATGAGGTTCATTTTACATTCCGCTCTAATGCACTGCTCTGTCTCAAGCCCATTATATATATTTTTTAAAAACGCCTTTAATACCTCAAAGTAATCGTAGCCCTTCAGGTACTTGCAAGGCGCCATTGCAGAAGCATTCAGTTGGAAAGGTTGAGGACACGGGTTTCCCTTTTTCCAGTAAAACACCTCCTTTTGCATGTGCCCCGGTTTAATTTCGGTTGCATTTACGATCACATCCCAAAGCGTAATTTTTCGAATGTCATTAATTTCCTCGGCTGTGAAAAATCTGAAAACAATCAGTGAAAAAAATATATTTATGAGAGTTTATTATCCAATACTACTATACTACTAGTTTTATATACTAATATACTAATTATCTAAATTTTCAGTACTACTTTAGACCATATCTATCCTACATTTTTTCGAGTCTCCCTTCTCTATGGTACTTATACTGATAAATTTAAATATGCTTGTTTCTTTTTTCCATTTTGAAATTTCTTTAAATTTTTTTTTTCTTTTATTACATAGATGCTTTATATTTTACTAGTGGTATTACCCGGCGTTGCCCGTGTTATGTCCGTGCTCAAATACCTATGCATACCAATGTTCATGGCGATCGTTTGAATGGCATATAAATTGATGTGTTGCAGCGCCATCTAGTGGCGAGTTACAACAAAGTTAGTATAGCGAAAATATTGTGTGCTCGAATGTCTATGTATACCAATTTTCATGGCGATCGGTTCAGCAATATATAAGTACATGTGCTGCAGCGCCATCTGGTGGCGAGTTACAATAAAGTTAATAGCGTGAAAATATTATACGTGCTCAATCGTCAGTGTATACCAATTTTCATGGCGATCGGCTGAGTAGTATAGAAGTTGATATGCTGCAGCGCCATCTAGTAGAAAGTTACAAAAACATAAAACATACGGATATCATAAAAACCTTGTCCATGAAAAAATACATATATATATATATATATATATATATATATATATATATATATATATATATATATATATATATATATATATATATATATATATATATATATATATATATATATATATATATATATATATATATATATATATATATATATATATATATATGCCAACTTTCATGGTGATCAGTCAAACGGTTTCGCAGTCTATGAAGCTTGGACAGAAAGACAGATATACCAACATCCATTTTTATATATATACTTGTATATGGATGGTACTTTGCAATGTATGCAACGGCTATACTAGTGTTAGTTTACAATGTTGTTCAATAAAAAATAAATATTCTATAAGGATTTCAGTTAATAAATAAATACATAAATCTTTAATAAATAATATTCTCTTTCTTTCTTTAGCGATTTGTGTCACATTTGAAGCCGGTGTGCGATATATCTTAATATATATAAATTACGTGTCACGTTGTTTGTCCGCGATGGACTCCTAAACTACTTAACCGATTTGAATCAAATTTGCACACAATGTGCAGTTTGATCCAACTTGAAAGATAGGATAGCTTACGTCTTAATTTATAGTCGCGATATTATTTTATTGCAATGTCTATTATTTGACATTCGCAATTATCTGTTAGTTCCAAGCGATTTTAACAGATGGCGTTATCTATTGAGTAATCCATAGATGGCGCTGCTATGTAAACCTACAAACGTCATAGTCGGCCAAGCGTTATTCTAAATTCAAAATATTGTGAAGGTAATACAGTGAAATTATTCCTGCTTTTTAATTATTTGTGCTTCATTGTTCAAAACTCTTTAATTAAAATATATACATGTAAGTATTATCACATAGTTATAAAAGTGGAATAACTGCAGTATAGGAACCTCTCTCCAATTTTTTTCATTTTAATGCTAAATCTGGAAGAAAATTGTGTCGGCCGCTATAAATAAGCGAGATATAGGCATTCAAAGTTTAAATTTTAAAAACAGGCCTAAATAATATAATATAAAAATGGATGTTGGTATATCTGTATGCCCGTCTGTCCGAGTTTAATAGACTCCGAAACCGTTTGATCGATCACCATGAAAGTTGGCATATATATGTATTTTTTCATGGTTAAGGTTTTTATAAATATCCGCTTTGTTGCAACTTTCAACTAGACGGCGCTGCAGCACACCAACTTCTATACTGCTCAACCGATCGCCATGAAAATTGGTATACATTGGTATTTGAGAACAGATATAACACGGGCAACGCCGGGTAATACCACTCGTTATATATAAAGAGAGCACACTTACCCATTATCCTGATTTTCAAACCAAAATCGATCAGCATCTCTTATTCTCACAAATTGATCAATGATGACTGATCGGAATAGTTCACCAGGATTTCCGTCTGATTCCAGCATACCACCTAAAACAATAAGCAGGCACTTCAAATATGCTCAAGTAATGCAAGAGAACAACGGACTCTCGATCTTTTCTCATTTTAATTTTAGTTACGTAACTATCTACTAACAACGAATAACCAAAAATTCGATTCTAAGTAATTCCAAGGATCCGGCAATATCGAAGCACGTAATAAGTGGCCCCACTGAGTCAAATGATCTACAAGCCCGCGTAGACTTCCACAAAAAGCTCCTTGCTGTAATCAGCCTGGACGGCAATGGTCTAGGGTATGGCAGTACAACCATGAGCGATGTGGACTTGAAGAAGCCTCTCTTGCGGGGAGATTACGACAGCAATACTATGGCTCACGTTATTGTCCTTCAATGCCAGAATAATTGGACAACAATTGGAGACTTTTGCATTCCTCCTCCAATGCACTGGAAAGTAATGTTGTATGACTGGATGCCAGAGATGCTGAAATTTTATTAAAATGCCTTTCAGCATACGCTTCCAGACCCCAGTAACCTCGCTCGTTGGCGATATGCCGAGGATAGTTCATAACCCCTTTGTAGCAATACCCCTTGCACAGCCAGGCACATTCTAGATGGCTGCAAGGTGGCCTTAGATCAAGGACGGTACACTTACCGCCACGACAAAGTCCTTGCTGTTATTTACGAGGTAATTAGCCTCTCAGTGGCTCGTGCCAACAAGGGTTTGACAGTACCCTCCAAACCACCAATACAGTTTGTGCGGGATGGCTCTAAAGGCAAAAAACATTTCACTACAAAACCTTTCTCAATAATCGAGAAAGCTTCAGATTGGATTCTGGAGGTCGATTCGGTCTCTAAGCAGCATAAATTCCCTGAAAGTCTAGGATGCACAGCCCTCCATCCAGATATAACTCTTTACTCTCTATCTCGGAAAATGGGCCTTATCGTAGAATTAACTGTTCCATGGGAATCAAATATCCCAAAAGACCACGAGTACAAATTAAATAAATACCATGATCTCGCAAATGCCGTCACCCGGAACGGCTTTACTGTTCACCTTCACGCGGTGGAAGTTGGCGCTCGTGACCTGCCAGCTAAATCTCTGTTTCACCGTTTTAAAGATTTTGGTCTCCCCAGGAAAATAATCAACTCCTTAGAAAAATTATCTAAAACCACGATTTCCGCATCTCAAATTCTATGGCTTCGAAGGGGGAGTGAATGGGTGGTAAGGTGAAATCTCACATGTGGCAAGACAGCTGTCCTAAACCTACCACAGCCGGTCGTTATTCCGGAATCTCCGTTTGTATTTTATTTATTATATTCATATTTCATTTACCTACGTATACATCAATGTTGTTCAAGTCGTCGTTGTAAGCAGAAATCAACAACGTCAACAATTCCGGATTTCTCTCGAACAAGGCCGGGTTGATTTCCTTCCAAGTTTTATGACGTTGCAATTTGAAGTACGATCTGTAAATATTGAATTTGAGACTCTGTATCGTATGTATGTAGATATACATATATTAGATATTAGTTATGAGTTTAAATTACCTGGCAGTATTATAATCCGAAAGACCATTATCTCGTCCTCTCATGATATTCAAAGCGCCGAGATCTCTTCTGGAGAACTCCATTGGACCAAAAAGTTTGTCTCTGACGTCAGAGCACAGAACTGTGTCTTCTCTTTCAGCTATTTGGGATGCCATGCCCATAAGGAGTTCTTCGACGGATGTCTGAGTGAGCAATTCCTAATGAGAAATTATAAGTCCACATAAAATTCTAATAAATCATTTCGATGGTAAGTACTATTTTCGTATATTTTTGTCACGACTGAACGAATTATGAAATGATGGCTATGAAAGCTTTCTTAATAAAGATAACCTATATTTTTGCAATGATGGTTCTGAACACAAAATTAAGAGCGGCTTAGCTACTGTATAAATAGAGGGTGAGTTTTTAATTAGTTACATCCTTGCAATGGGTGCATCAGTAGGAGCAAATAAGCAACTTTTGACAACAAACTGTGACATCAAATAATATAATAAAATTATTTTAAAATTACATTTTATTCCAAATGATTTACAACAGTTTGGGAATCGATCAGTTGTTTTAATTGACCTTGCTAATGGATAAAGTTTGTTGAACTCGGCGGCATTGAATGGCGTCCAATAACATAATAGTCGCGAAGCTAGGCCACAGATGGCGCTACACTGTCATTTCTGATCGATGTATTTTGAATATTTGAGACATTTACCGCCACCTATTAAACCATTTTAAAGTGGAATAGACATTACGAATAAGACATGGTCCAAAAAGTATCTTATAGTTAAAAAATCAGTAATTTAGAAGAAATCAATAAAAAACCCATAATTTCCATCTAGCGGTTCGAATGATAACTTTCAATGAGCTTACAATAACATATCACAATAGTAGCGTGAATAACCGATAGATGGCAATAATGTATTAAAATAAAAACCCTGTAGGTACCTTATGTATGCACTATAAATAAATGCCCATAATATGTCAGAATAATGAGTGTTAATGTTAGTGTAATAATGCTAATGTGTAAATACTTGAATAAATAAATAATATATAATTAATCCTACTCACATCACTATCCCACCACGTAGAGCAGAGCCTGATGGCTTTATGCCCCATGGCAGTCTCACGAAAGTGACAGGTTCCATCCCGTCGGTACAGGCCCGGTGGTATCATGGTATGCCCGAACCGAAATGCCGCAGCAGCGAACATGTGGGAGACTCCAGGTTGTACATCCGGAGAGTATCCGTTGTATACTGGCAGTGCTGGTATACCCAGAAATGCGGGTAGATACTCATAGTAAATAATATTCTGAAATAGATAATAACATATTTTTTCACAACGATGTTACTCACAGATCTACAACAACTAGAGCTGTCGACCACAACGGGCAAACCCGTCACCTCAGGAAGTTTTAATGATAGTGATCGTTTTGTCTCCCTAGGGGTGAGCACATAAGATTTAGGACAAAACATACCACCGTCTAGTTAAGCCACACGCCTAAAAGAGACCAATGCCTTACCGCGAGATAACCAGGTTAACCACCCAGTGGGCCAACACTCGCACCTTTATTACCAATTGCAACCAGATTACTACGGTCTCCCGACTGGTTACGGGTTCAAGGTCGCTTGCGCAGTCCTCTCCCTTACGTAGCGGTGTCAACCGAATCTATCGCAGACTACGGCATCCTTTGCCCGGCTGTTCACCCGGCATCGGGTAGCCGATTGGTCTATTCAAGGGCAGTGCAAGAGACAACTAGAGTTGTCGACTACAGCGGGCGAGCCCGTCACGTCAGGAAGTTTTAATGATTAGTCGTTCTGTCTCCCTGAAGTGAGCGCAGAAGACTTGGACAAAAACAGTCCACCGTCAAGCTCCGCCACATGCCCGTAAGAGGCCAACGTCTTAACCGCGAGATAGCCAGGAGTGTTACCCAGTGGGCTTACATTCACGCCCTTACTTCCTATTGCGACCAGATTACTCCAGTCTCTCGATTGGTTCCGAGTTCGAGGTCGCTTGCGCGGTCCTCTGCCTTACGAAGCGGTGAAACGGTTTAAACCGAATCTATCGATGACCACGGCATCCTTTGCCCGGCTTATCACCCAGGATCGGGTAGCCGATGGTCGTTTCAAGAGCAGTCGCCGTAAGGTCCGCAACCACCCCCGCTCTACAGGAAACAGTACTGCTTCCAGACTCCCCCGACTGTTAGTCAGAGTGCATAGTCGATTGGCTTACGCCGCACGGTGTGCAGACCGTCCAGGAGCGCCAGATTGATTCCTAGGGGAAACTAGCCCTAAGGCCAGCAAGGGAAACCCAACAAGGGCCCATAGCTTCCTAATGGGAGCTAATGGGCCCCCATTGGGCTCCCTTAACCCTTCAGGCCTCGGCCCCTCAGCCGATTGACAAGTTCCTGTCCCAAAAATTTTTAGTAAAAATTAGTAAAAAAAATTAATTACGACACTGTCTCATCAAAACCTTAATTACTGCCAAACCACTGTACCCATAATTAAAATGAAACATATTAACATAATAAAATAAAACAAATTAAATTAAAATAAAACTAAAACGGGGCCGTCACGCTGAATCGTGTTTTGGCCGATATCGGCCAATCGGGGCTTGAGGGGTTAAGGATGATCTACAACAGGATGGATGAAGTGGAGACAACTAACAGTCGTAATGTGCGACAGAAAAATGCCCCTTAAGATCAAAGGGCAAATGTATGACAGCCATTAGACCTGATGTCCTGTATGGATCAGAATTTTGGGCGATTAACAAACAACATCTTAATAAACTACATACAACAGAAATACGCATGCTACGCTGCTCAGCAGGTGCCACACTATTAAACAAAATCTGAAATGAGTACATAAGGGGAAGTTTTAAAGTCGCTCTGATAATTAATAAAGTCAAAGAAAGACGCTTACGCTGGTATGGTCACGTCCAGCGACGCCCAGATAATCATATCGTGAAGCTTTCTCTAGACCTGCCAACGACGAAACGTGCTCGTGGAAGACCACCCACCACCTGTTTGACGATGGTCTAAAAAGACCTGAGAGAAGCTCAACTCGACGCCGACACAGCACAAGATCGCGCTCAGTGGAGAAGGACAAGGAAGGCCGACCCTAAGCAAATGGGACAGGGTCTAGGAGGAAGAAGAAGAAGAAGAATATTTTTCACAACAATTTTACATTTTTGTTCACGAAGCTCTTGCGGTTTTTTTGTTTTGTGTTTTCGTTCGCATTACACCGTATTATTATACTTACGATCTTATCTCACTCGCGAACTGAAATATACAATATTTTTAAACTAGTTTGTTGGGTGATACCATTGATTTTATAAATATAAAATCAATGGTGATACGTTTGGATGAGGTGGATACTTCTCTACATATAGTACAGTCGGCAGCATTCATAAAAGTGACATCACATTGGAATTGGCAGAGCCTCTGAAATGCCTGTTTATGTAGATGTAAGGCATTTGAATGGTGTTACCATTTCGAGTAGATAGGTAATAATAGGTTTACACTAAGACATGAATAACATATTATAAGAATTTACCTTCTATAATAGTCAATAATCCATTCACCGAAGTTATAGTATAAGAATTTTAAGGAAATTCGAATCAACGATTGAAAGGATCATGTAATACATAAGTTATTGTCTAAAAATCGGAATTACGTCGCCATTTTCTAAAACGGCGGCTTTTCGAATGAATAGATTTAGTTTGATAGGCGAGACTGAGAACAGAGTAGAATTCCTGAATTGTAATAATAATAAATCTGTCTGCTTTCTCAATTACCTGTAATTGAGAAAGCAGACAGATTTATCAAAAAGGGCTCGAAAGTAACTGTTTTCGCATCTGTAACAATGCTAACAGATGGGTTGAGTCCGTGGCTTTTCGAAAGGCTTAAACCTGATGAGCGAGACGTACCGTGTCTTGTTAGAACACGTGACTCACATATTTCTTTATTAATGTTAGCTGAATCGACTGAAATATATGAGAAAAAACGTCGTTTTATTATGCTTCGTTAGAAAGTCGACGCGATATTATTATAATCGACAATATGTTTTAAAGCGTACAAAGGCTCCACATGTAGGGCCAAGTACGTATGTTAGACAACTGATAACCGACCACAAAACTCATCATTCCTATATACCTGTAACGACGCAGTGACTATCCTCCGTGCCCTCTGAAATATCTCTTCATCCCCCCAGTTTGGATGCTGCTTGTGAACTTTCGCGGCTATGACATTGTGCCACCGAAAAAACAGAATTCCGAAAGCGAGTAAGGCTGGATTTTGATTCGTTCTCGGATCACCCAGTACTGAAACAATTTCATAAAACTTTAAGAAATCACTTCTACGTTCAATGGACTACTGTGTTATTGAATAAAATCTTACAGAAAAGCCGCTCCGGGCTTAGCATTCTCATGAATTGTGGAACTGGATTGTTGAAAAGTGGCACCCGCATAGTATTGCGCACCGGAAGGGTTCCACCTTTATCGCTGAGAAAAGACCCATTCTGAAAGCAGGCAATATTACATATTATATATTAACACACTTTTACTTAACATACTTTTTGATGTTAATTTAGTTTATTTTTTTAAGATGTTTATCACCAAGACATAATTTAGAATTTTTGTGTGCACAGGTTAAATATTTCCTGGTACATCTGCCTTACTACAGGCCTAGGCCTAGTTAGGCGGTGTTGACTTAGTGACCAAGATGCTGAGGTGTGCTCTATTTTTCGCTACTGGTCAAAACAATTTTTTTTTGTAATGCTGCAGGAAATTATACTTTGTAAATATATATAAAATTATATATAGAATATATATAAAATAAAATAAACAACACAACACAAGCTATTTATATACAGAAATTTTTTAGGTATTTTAGTTTTATTAGGTAGTTCAACGTAATTTCTGTATTGGTTAAACGAATTTACCGCGTGAATTTGTTTTGTAGACTGAAACGAACCCGCCGCCCTAGCTTCATAATAATCTGCGCAGTGGCAGCTTTGGCGGTTTGCCGCCTACCCGCGGAATAACGGATTGACGACGCTTCAGTCTGTTCGTTCTACCCTGGACAACGGCGATTGCAACATCGCCGAAACGTCGGGTACTACAAAATTCACGCGGAAAATTCGTCATTTATATTATATTCGTCATATTTATAATGTCAAACAACCGCGACAGTCTTCGATTTCGTATTTTTTATAATTCTATTGAAATGCGTAACTGGTTTTATTAAGCGCCATGTCTTTAAAGAATATAATTTGTCTAGTACAATAGCGTCTGAAGAGAGCTGTTGGGCTCTAACCAAATCTTTGAAAAAATCCCGAAAATACAAATACAATACAATTGTGTAAAAAATTACAGGACAATATAGCTTGAAACTTGCTCTAGACCGTTCTGGTGCAGTAGAAGGGGCTGAAGGAGAGGAGGAAACGACGAAAGGACGCTCGACAAAAAAATGATCGCAAACTGATCCGTTGAATATAATATATTCTAAGTGCTCTGTCTATATGTTTTAGCACAGTCAATGGTAGCTCAGTCGATAGACCCAAAATTTAGATTTTTATAATACTCCAAAACGGTTTCAAATGTTTTTAAGAAATTTTATATAAGGATTGTAATAAATTCCCTTATATGCCGTTACGGGAAAATATGGAATTTGGGAATAATACATATTTTCTTTTTCTAATTTCCCATATTAATTCAAACTGTGTAGAACTAGCATATCAGAATTTATGAACATAATAATCTATGTTTATATGATGTCCGACCTGTTTGCAATTGACCGCATTAGTTAGGATGTTGGGTTTAACTCTAAAATGTCAGAGGTTACATACAAAAAACCCAAAACTTAGATTTTTATATTTACTCCAAAAGGGTTTCAAATGTTTTTAGGACATTTTATTTAAGGACAGTAATAAATTCCCCTATATTACGAAGAAAAATGGAATCTGGGAAAAATACATATTTTCTATTTTTATTTCTATTTTTTTTTCCATATATTTTCTTTTTCCCGTATTGATTGGAACTATGTAGAACTAGAATGTACTTACGTATTTATGAAAACAATAATCTGTTTATCGAATCTGAATATCGACCTGTTTGCGATGGTTGAACGCATTACTTAAGTAGTCTGTATAGTGAAGAAGGTGAGTATCAACCAATCTTTGTGGAACAAATCCATTTTGCTGAGGGGAATGGACGAGTAATAATGATTAAAAATTTATCTGTGAGCAATTGACTCCAATGTCTTAACAAACGTGGCTAGTATACTAACTGGCCTATATTTTACACATCTGATTTGTGTATTGGTAAGACAGGAAAAAAAATCACAGAGCTGACAGCCAACCTTCTCTAGGAGAGGCACTATAAGAAGAAGAAGTTGTTAGAAAGCTCCCAAATTTTGGGGGAAACACAGGAACAGCAGTGAGTGACTTTGTGTAAATAATATGTACAGAAATAGTTAGTTCGCTTGAACATTTTTGAATAAAATAAGGAGGAATACAATCGGGGTTACCTTGGCTGGTATCTTAGTTTTTAGACTGGAGGAGACTTAATTTAATAGTCCTAATTATTGTGCTACAACAGTATATGAAAATGAATATATACAGAGGTTTTAAATTTTCAACGCTATGCAACGTATCCACAAGAAGTTAACCTGAGTCGTGTTACAAAATTTATAATCTTAATAGAGGCATTTTAACTTTTGATTTGGGTCGGTCTATCTTCGCGGACTTAGGGGGTTCTCGCCGCTAGTTCCAGAGGAACCGCTGCGCCAACAGAAAGTAGGATCTAGCGCGAAAATCGTTATTTGGCACGATTCAATATCTATTTAAAGTCTTAAAATTACGTGGTAAGCATTATCCAGGCACCTGAAATGACCTCATAGCATTCACCCACGCCTCACTGGTGCTGTACACGAAGCTGCCGTCGATCCAAGATGTCACCTGATTCAGCTGAAACAACAGAAATAAAGCATTAGAAACATACAAACAATAAAAAAATCCAGTGCGTTTAGAAGGGCATTAAAGAGGTTTTTCATCCCATCAATTCGAAAAGGACGACTTGGTTCGCCTTTAAGTTCGCCCAAAAGTGGTGTTTCTATAAGAAACTTTATAAGTGCCCCGCAATTATCTTTGCAGCTCACTTTTTGAATAAGTGCGCCGCAATTTATCTTTGCGGCGCACTTTTTGAATTTGGAACATCTTATTCTTCAGCGCCGAAGAAATAGAACGCAAATATTGTTTGAATAAAGACTGGCTCGACGGCCCCTAGTCGCGCCGCCGGCTGAATAAAAAAAAAAACAAATGAAATTAAAAACGCGCGAACGTCAATTGTTTTTGTCGCCCGCGTTTTCGACAATTTTCACGGATTGTAAGAAATTCATCGTTTTGTTTTGAAAAATGAGTTCTTCAAGTGACAGTGAAAGTATAGATTTAACTCATGAAAATTAGAACTGAGGCAAGAAATGTGATTGATTATCTATTACCTTCAAAATCCCGGGAGAAATATATGAAAGCCTATGGAAATTTTATTGAATGGAGAAATGCAAGAGGCGCCAAGAATTTTTCAGAATTTGTGTTTTTGACCTACTTCCAGTACTTAGCCACAACTAAACAACCATCCACTCTTTGGAGTACCTACTCAATGTTAAAATCAACAGTCAGTTGTAATAACGACGTAAAACACGCAGAATATGAAATCTACAACAATCTCAATTCCTAATAAAACTGTAACAATAAATATTCATAATTGCGAAAATGTCTCAAATGTAAATATAAGTGTTTAGTTGTTTTATTATTAGGTAGTATTTAATTTCAATTTAGTTGATACTCTATGTTTTATTAAATAATAATATTACAATAAAATAAGAGGCGCCTTTTATTTTCTTATAGAGGGTGATGAAAAGTAGAGTGTATCACTCGAGCGCAAAATATTTTAGGCTCGGGCGCTTTTTTGAATCCCTCGCTACGTTCAGGATTCTACAAAAGAATCCCTCGCTACGCTCGGGATTCTACTCTAGAATTCCTCACTTCGCTCTGGATTCAAAAAAGCGCCCTCGCCGTAAAAATATTATTTTGCTCCCTTGTGATACAATCTACTATTGAAAGCGAATTCCTTTTATTCACAAAATTAAATCATTCAATTTGTCAAAAATATTTACAAAGGCGATATTCATTTTAATTATGCTATTTTGGATTTTTGTGTTTTTTCTTGTGATATCGTATTGAATGCATTTTTGCTGGGAAGCAAATCACGATTTTTATGTTTTAACTTTCTCAAAAAAATCGTGTTACTCGAAGTATATACTATGTATGTACGAAGTATGTACCTAAATAGGTTTCATTTAGAGCCAAATTTAGAATTCGAATTTTCACCGGATCTCCATGGTTTGAGATCCTGGAAATCTAAAAAACTGATATATTTAAAATGCCTGTCTGTGTGTCTACCCACTGTATCTCAGAAACTATGCGATCAATTAGAACCAAATTCCGTACGATTAGTCATCATAACGCCGAGATTTCATAAGCTGATGGGAGATATCCGAGGCATTAAAAAAACGTAAATTCGTTAATACTGGTCCCAGAAAAATAAATAAATGGGACTTTAAATTCTGATGACATTGCTTCAAACTATTTCTTATGTCACATTTCCACACCTCAGCATCTTTTGAATAAAAAAATATAATCTGAAAATTTAATACCTCATAACTAAGTTATAATTGATGCTACAATGAAAAACAAACAAAATACCTCTAGTGTTTTTGTAGGTCATTTCTTAATGTTTTACACATTTCTTAATCTTTCGTGGTTTACGAGTTTAATAACAAAAATAAAAAATGGATGCGAATAAAATTAAAAAAAAATGGAGAATTCGAAAATGGAACCTGAAAATTGCGATTTTTAAAGCCGATTTTAAATTGCATAAACTAATAAAAGTTTGTTAGTTCGTTTAGGTTATATTTAGCAAGTTGAATTAGAACCACAACCTCTTATCCCATGAAGTTAAATTTTACATGGTGGTTCAGTTTCGATGAAAATGCATTTTTATGGTGAGCATGACCTGATTCTAGACCCACGATCGGCTCCCGAGGAGGATACTCTTCCACGGTCAACAGCACAGACACACAATTTTGTATACGCATTCGATTATGGTTGCCCGTTCTAAATTTCATCATGACATGGCTGCTGCATCCAGGGTTGGCTCCCGACGAGCAGACTTCTCAACGGTCAATAGCACAGAAACGAAATTTTGTGTACGCATTCAATTATGATAGACCGTTCTAAGGGGCTCTCTAGACTATCAAGCATGCTTGTCAAACATCGTATCGCGGTCTGAGAGGGGATCGTAAACAGCAGGAAATATGCAAATATATTTTTTTAATATTTACCAAAAATGCCTAATTTTGTAGTTTAAACCAGGGAGTCACGTTATTTAGACGCAATTGATTGATGAATGACGTATAAAACTACAAATTTAGGCATTTTTAGTAAATATTTTGAAAAAATATTTGCACATTTCCTGCGGTTTACGATACTCTACTAGCTAGCGACGCAAAGCTTGACAAGCATGCTTGATCGTCTAGAGAGCCCTTTATTTTCGCCGCGACAGGGCTGCCGCACCCAGGGTTAGCTTCCAACGAGGGGACTCCCTAACGGTCGATTGCACAGAAACTAAATTTTGTGTACGTATTCAATTATGATAGCCCGTTCTAAGTTTTACTATTACATGGCTGCTAAATCCAGGGTTGGCTCAGGACAGAGCACTTTCATAAAAACTGGTTTAATAAAACGTGTTTTTACTACTAACATATTTTATAATGTGCAGTTATTTAGATGACTTGAACGCCTTCCAAGAACGTTGGATAAAGGACAGGCACCCGAAGAAGAAAATGATACAAAAGCAACGGGATCGAAATAGATTTGAGTAAACATATATCATATAATCCCAATCTATAAATATCTAGTCCAATATTGAATGGATTGCAATACGACAAAAACATGACATCTACACGACACATAATCAATTAGTGAACGTATTCAATGGTAATCTAAAGTATTGTAAAGTGGGTCACAGCGTTTAAAGGTAGGCAAATGATTAATGAGAATTTACTTGAAGCACCTTCCTTATTCAAATACTTCTACTTCGAAGGGGTACGTACATGTATGCTAGTCACTGTCTTTAGCTACTCAACGAGATACTCAAAAGATAGTTGAAATCCCGTCAGAAATATCAAAGTCTGTCTTCCTCAGTACATTTTTGGCTCTAGACGTGAAAACGTCTTTTATATGGCTCCCATAGAACCCAGAGTTAGCGATGAAACGCTTTGAAATAAAATAGCAGCACGTTAAAACTTTATTATCGAAATGAGTGTTCGTTAGTGCATGATTATCTCTCGCGGAGGCGACGTGAATTGGCCACCAAGATCGTACGATTTGACTCCGTTAGACGTTTTCTTGTGGGGTTTTCTGAAGTCGCAGGTCTATGCCAATAAGCCGCAATCGACCGATGCCCTCAAAGTCAAGATAACTCAGGCCATCGCTCAAATTCAGCCGGATTTATGCTGCATAGTCATTGAAAATTTGATCTCTCGGATCCGTGCCACCGTTAGAAGACGCAACGGACATTTAAATGGTCTCATATTCCATACATAATGGCATACATGCGCCTTTTAAATAAAATAAAAATTCGGTAATGTCTCGCACACAGCTTGTTTTATTGAACATTCTGTCAACATCGACCCGCCCTTATTGGAAAACCCTACATAATCACATTGTTTACATCAGTTGATTTTTATTTAGTTATTTTATTATTATTTTTGATTTTATTTTATTTGGTAAACAAAACAGCGTCCACACAAATGTAATCACAAGATAAAAATAAAACTATGACTAATTAAATGTTTGCGCTGTTGATCGTTAACTATATATGCATAGTATGTCCGTTATTATATATTTCTTTAGCAGTGGTTTGAGTATTCGAGAAAAATGAGACAAAAGAGAAAAAAAAGACATTTTATATTGCAATTATAAACATTATTATTTATTTTGCACTGGTGATAAATATATTATAAAAACTATTCATGAAAAACGGTTCATGCGATAATGAGTCATTAGATGACAGGAAGAGACCAAGGACTAAAACTGTTTTCTAATGGATTCCTTGAGATAACTTTTAACTGACAAGCTAGACTAAGAACTCGACGCAGACGCGACTCGAAGCGACTCTTTAGTGTATTATTGTTATTGTTCTTCGATTAGGGTATCTATGATTTGTTATTAGACAACAAGTTAGTTGTAGAATTGGCGTCTCAAATTCCACTGCCTACATAGTCGGCCTACCAAAAATATTGCAAAAATACTAAAGTGGATGAATCCATATATGTACCTCACGACCAATCAAGAAATAGAAAAATGTATTGACTCTCTAAAGAATAAAAAATCAACTGGTCTCGATGACATACCTGTTAACGTAATTAAAATCCATAAACGTGTACTGTCATTTTGTCTAACATATCTTTACAATTTAAGCTTTTCAGAGGGAATATTTCCAGATTGTTATAAAGTAGCTAAGATTATACCGATATATAAAAAGGGCGATCCCACGAGCGTAGAAAATTATCGACCTGTAGCCCTACTGAGTAATTTCTCAAAAATTTGGGAGAAGGTCATCGAAAAACGACTGAATAGTTTCCTTGAAAAATTTGGGGTCATTTCAGATAGTCAATATGGATTTCGGACAAAAAAATCTACACAGGATGCCGTGTTGTCTGCATGTTTCATGATTGAGAATAGTCGAAACAAGATGTTTTCAGCAGGACTGTTCTGCGATCTAAGCAAAGCATTCGACTGTATAAATATCAATACCTTGGTAGATAAGCTAAACCATTATGGAATTAGAGGAGTGGCTAATTCACTCATTAAATCGTAGCTACAAAATAGGCAGCAAGTGGTTGAGATTAAAATAATTGATGGAATTGAGGAAAAGGCTGAGCAATCGAGATGTGAAATAGTAAACATCGGTGTGCCTCAGGGCTCAATATTAGGACCTCTCCTCTTCAATCTCTATTGTAACGATTTAGCAACTAACATAACTTGTGCCAAAACTGTCCAATTTGCAGATGACATCACGTGTATTTTTGAAAGTGATTGTAGAACAAAAATGGAGGAATTAATAAACGAAACACTTTTTGAAGTCAACGATTAGTTTAGAGCGAACCAGATGTCGCTAAATTTAAGCAAAAAGGTGTTGATAAATATCTCAAATAAAAAAGAAAAACAGTTAGCGTTAAATTATTCTATCGAGATTGCCAAGTCCACTAAATTTCTAGGAATTTACATCGATGAAAATATGTCATGGAAAACCCATATAGACCAGCTTAAATCAAAATTATGTTCAGCTTGCTATGCGGTATCCAGATTAAGAAAGATATTGGACGAAAAGGAAATTGTGAGTGCATACTATTCTCTGGTTGAATCCCACTTGAGATATGGGATTTTATTGTGGGCAAATGCCACTGATATTAAAGAGGTATTTATTTTATAAAAAAGAGTCGTGAGAGCAATACGCGGATTAAATAGGAGAGAATCTTGCAAACCACTATTTCGTGAACTAAAGATCCCCACCGTTTATGCCATACTTATTCACGAAAGCCTGTGAGAGTTCTATAAAAATAAAGGAAAGCACCAAACTTTTGCCCACATACATTCCCACAATACAAAGCACAAATCGATGTATACTCATAATTCTATACCTGCAACATCACAATTTCAAAGGACAACTTAATACAGAAGCATAACATTTTATAACAGGATACCAGAGGGATTAAAAAAATATAAAAACATATGCACTATTCAAAAAACTTACCAAGGAATTTTTATTGCAAAAATGTCTGTATGGCACGGACTTTTAAAATTTTATATTCACAATGGACTATTTGATTACTTTATTTATTTTTTATTTTTTTAACTTCCATTTTAATCCTATTCTGAACACTTCATTTTATAGACAATTTAATTATTGATTATGTAACATGATTTAGAAATTATTGCTTGTATTTTTATATTTTTACTCTGATTATTATTTGATTCTTTCCAAATTGGACTCTTTGAATATTATTATTATTATTGATTTATTTATTTGCGAGATCATTCAATGGATTTGCCTTTCTATTATTTTAAATTTTTTTAATTTTTTGGATTTGGTATTTCTATTTTTGATATTTCTTAAGCTCTTTTTAATATTTAAACAATGTAATGGTTGATTTTGTATAGTTTATTGACTTTCAGATTTCAAACGTGATTTAATTTTATTTTTGCCAGATATATGTTTAAAATATGAATATTATAAAAAAATGTATTTATTAATTGTAAGTTCTATGTAATGTAAGTGTAAAAAAAACCCGGCGAGGGTTCGCCGGGTTTTTTTTGGAATAAATAAACTTTGAACTTTGATCTTTGATCTTAGAACTTTGAACTTTGTAAGCTGTAATTCTGTCTGTTGTTGCGATGAAAAAAAATGTTTAGCATCCGTGTAGAGATCAATGAAAAGTTCAGTGGTTCAGGCAAACTTGTATCACTCTTTATCCTAAATCTGAAATGGCAGTGCGCAGTGCTGTTCACGCAACAATATCGACAGCGCCTGTAAACGCGCCTCTATTAGTATAAATTTGCTCAAAGATGGAATCGTACGTATAAGGAAAAGTAACCTTGTGAGGTCTTAGTCGACATTTTTATAGCGTTCGTATCGGTTCATCACAATCAATTAAAATTGCATAATGCTTTGATGCGACCGCATTAGTACGATGAATAATGAGATCAACGTAGGCTATTAATCAATTGCGATTAGACCACAGTTACATTAGACTTCGGAGCCTTTTCAGCTTTGCCATTTTATATTATGAGTAGGTACTTAAGGCGACGATGTAGGTAAATTTCGAAAATTACATTTTTTGGCAATTTTTGAACAGTCATACTGAAATAACTGATGATGTTAGCCAACAAAAAAAAATTATCGTAAATCACAGTACCTTTCTTAAGTAGATAGCTATTTCAGATTTTTTTTTAAGTATTGGAAAATTGAGGAAAATAATTAAATCTGGGAGCTATACAGGAAATTTTCATTTTAGAGCATTTTTTGAAACGTGCCTCACACTAAACTGCACGATCAAGAAACTCAAAAAAAATACTACGGCATTTTAACAATAGTTGTAAAGAGGAATGCTTTCGCATAAATTTAAAAAAATAAGTTTTTCTTGTTAAAAAAAAATATATAAAAAGTGTAACTTTCATCCATATTCACTGTTAAATATTACTTATTACTGTGTGTTTTTTTCAAGTTTGTTTTTTTTTACATAAACTATGTACAATAAACTTGTAGTACTGACGATTATTTTTTTCAAATAAAATATCAGTATATTTTAAAAATAATATTTTGCAGAGCCCGTTTATATTATTTTTGTCATACAATGAGATGAGCGCGCTCTTCTCGCGACGACGCGCTGGCATTCAAAATGCCGCAAGCGACATTGGGTCAATATGGTTCTTATGTGGGGATCAATTACTGATTCAAATGGCATAACAGCCAACCTTTTATAATGAAATGTTATTGGCTCTTAGAAACGTGGTTCATTTCGGCTTCGAAGGCCGACATATGCGGTTGCGTTCGCGACGCTCTGTTTCATGACTTATTATTACCAAATTGACATTTCGATGGATCGGAGATGTGAAGTAAAAAAATATCGGTTTTAGATGGCTATTTCACCGTGTAAATGAAAGAGGTTTAAAAACATGATAAATCATATGTTGAAAAATAGAAACAATAATAAGTAAAATAATATTTAATATTTATTTATTTTTTTTTAAAATTTACAATATTACTTTTTTTTAATAAAAAGTGTTCATTTATTTGATAACAATGTTTCTTTATGTATAAAAACAAAAAAAAAATATACATATCGGTAGGTTTTGAACCTACGACCGGTGTGATCTTATGCGAGTTTAAAACGAGTGCGCCACTTCAGCTTGCTTCCCGCGAGTCAAAATGTGTCATATATAAGGGGACAGTAAATAATGCCAATACATTTGCGTTAGAGCCATACGACAGAGCTATACACCATGTATAAATATAATATACTATTAGGCTACGATTCTGACCGTTCTAATATAGAAAACCGTCAGATAGGCAGAATTGTAATTTAAAAAACAAAACGTAGGTATCTACTTTTTAAAAGCTTTTATTCAACTTGTAATGTCTGTGAAAAAAAAACTAAAAATGCGAAGAAATATTACATCAGCAGTAGCTTATAATAAATGTCAAAACTTTTCAATTGATGAGAAAATTGATTGCCTGTATAATGACATTTTGAACGCCCCGATAGATGCATTTGGAAACCATGATAAATGTAGAAGTTTTTAAAATTGTTTGTCGGAAAATGAAACACTGGATGCAATGAGTTGTTTGATGGGTGACATTATTTGGGAAATAATACGTTACATAACTTAAAACGTAGGTAGCAATACATGCAAGAAGCCTAATTCATGATGTAGATAGTAATGTTCTCGAAAGGTTTAACGGCATCATTGCAAAATTTATTGGTGGTAAGAGGACAAATTACATCCAAAAGCAGTCTTACCAAGCGCGATGTAATGCGGCAGTTATATCATTTAATACAAAACAGCCACTCTCAAGATTACATAAAAAATATATAGGCAAAAGTCCCTCTGGCAGGATATCAAAAGTGGAATAAAGAAGCCAGAGGCATTTAAGTAAATCCATTCTTTATAAAAGAAATAAAAGCAGAAAGTTTTTTTGAAAAAAAAAACAATAATTCGCATTATGGAGAACATTGCAACCAACCCGATGTTCCATCAGAAATATTCGAAAAAAGCAAAGCTCTGTTATTTCAAGAATAATTGGAAAATAGAAAAATGATCGATTGCGAATTGAAAAACTTACGGTTATTCAAGGTGAAAGCAGCGAGTGGTTGGAATTACGAAGAAAAATGGTAACTGCGTCTAACTTTGGCAAAATTGTCAATAGTTAACAACACACAAAATGCGCCAATTTAGTTAAATCCATGACTGAAAATGGGATTTGAGCAACGTAGCATCAATTTGCCATGGAAAAGAAAATGAAACAACTGCACTAGAATGAAAAATATGTCTAGAAAAAGTGGAAATTCAGCAATGTGGATTATTCATTGACCCTAAATTTCCATTTTTGGGAGCTTCTCCAGATGGAATATCTGATGATTATATTTTTGAAGTCAAATTTCCCATTACAGCGCATAGAATCTGGTTAACAGAAGCGACAAGAAAAAGAAAAGTGACATTTTGGAAACAGAAAGATGGAAAACTTGAAATCAGCATCAAACATCACTGGTACGTTCAAGTTCAAGGACAGGTCCATATATAATTTCTTTTTATTTATTTATTTTTTATTTTATTTCTGGAAAAATACAGCGCATACAATATACATACGTGTGCATAAATGTAGAAAAAAAAGAAAAACATTACGCCTATAATCGTTTATTACACATTTGGATTTCAGCATATTACACTTAAAAATTAATTATAAAATAAACAAAGTTCATATTAAATATAAAAAATATATAGAAAACCGATGGGAGAGGTAGGGAATTGGAAGTGATTAGGAAGAAGGAGTTAGACGATGGTATGTGTATATGTATATAGATATAAATAAAGATATAGATAGGTCGTATAGTGGATATATAAATACAGATATTTATTGATGTTTATAGGTATTTATAGATATATAATAAATATTTATAGATATTTATAAATATTTGTGGTAGCTACTGATATGTTGTATATATATCTTTCTAGCCGTGTTCGGCCACAGCGACTGCATTGTAGATTCTAGTGACTTCTTTAGTCTTCTCAGAGTCCACTGTTCGGAAGCAGCCAAGTGCGCAGGCTATATTATAGTGCACAGGTGGGCGCGCGACCACGGGTGCACTCTCTCTTCCTCCCTCTTCTGAACCCGATGGAACGGAGACCCTTACGACCAGAGAAAAGTTTGGATGCAGATAAAATAAAATAAATCAATTAATCGCTAACGCAGCAATGACTGTCATTGTTAAATTTTTACTCAATATGCAGAGCTATTTTTTCGGATTTATTTCGTTTTTCACACTGTCATTTATGAAATTGGTAGTTATGGCTTGTGGTGATGATTGAGTTTTTTCTGGAGCTATTGTAGAGATGACCGGTGACTTATTGGTAGTTGTTGTAGTAGGCGGTGATATAGAAGATGCATTATTGGATTTATCCTGGTTTTCTGATGATCTCGTGTTGTTGCTCATGGGGCTGTGTTGAATACAGCATACAGTCTCTTGTTCCGACATTATACAAAATTGTGATAGTTTCCCTTTTGGCAAATCCCCCTCAGTTTTTGGACAATTTTTCGCCGGTAGACATACTCCTAAAACGCCATTTATTTCACATGACTCTTCACGGCAGTGTATATGCCAGGTCCCTTGGCACTTCCGCAAGGGCTCTTTCCAATACTGGTAACGGTGATTATGTTGAAAAGGCATTGGTTGTCAGCTATCGCCACTTGCAGAGGTCCACCACTATCGCCTCCACAAGAGTCTCGTAATCCTTCTAAGCTGCCAGCGCACAATTGATCGTCCTTATACCTTGCGGTAACCTCCTTCTGAGAGTCTTTGCATATAGTCTTCGAAAGGTGGCTGGTCAATCAAATCCACCACCACCTTCAGTAAGTCCTCCGATGTATCTTCAGCAAAGTCGATCTGCCTTCAGCCAGTAACTACAGCTCGCTTGTTTTCGATGGTCGACTTTTCCATAGACACGCTGGTCGAATATTTAAAGTGAACAGCTCAGACCGATCAGATCCTTCGGGACGCTTCCCGTGTTAACCGCGAGTTAATCCAGACTATAGAATTGCACTATAATCACTAAAATTTATTATTTAATTATTATTTAGAGGGGAGAAAATTTTAAAATATGTTGACACTTAGAATTTAAATTTCGAATTTTATTTTGTTGTTTAGAAAGTATATAACTAATTACTATAGGTATTAACAAGCTCGTTAGGTGCAATAGATTTGAATAATTCTTTAACGAACGTCGGTTGGTTGAGGTTGAAAATGTCGATGGTGGAGAAACAAGAGTCGTACGTGCATATCAGCCCATAAGCGATGGAATGTTTCCCGTAGTTGGTATTGGCACGAGATACCTCAAACGTGCGTGAATTGCGAATTAACTGAGGAACGAAAAAACGTAAGTTTTCAACAAGGTATGAACTATCTGTGGTATTGTGGATAACTTTAAAGAAAGTGTGCTGGAAAGAAACTGTAACTGGAACGATACATATAACTGGAAAGGAAGTGTGCCTATTTACATTTTGGTCTGGTAAAAACGATCTCCTCAAAACCGAATATATACAGACGAATGATTTGATTTGGACAAATGTCATGGAAAAAACTTGTTTGTTTTTATATGGACTGTGTATTACCTGAAATTATCGATCCAGGAGTATGAAGGAATATGGATTTAAGGGAGCCTGAATACACTTTGAAAGAAGCAAATAAAAGAAACGACACGATAAAACGAAAGAAATCGGTTCCTCTCCCTTGTCCAACGCTTAAGCGGTAGTTAGTTTTCAGTGATTCCATCACAAAGTGAGCAAAGAACTCACAGAGAATGTACTTGCCAATAACACTCCAAAGCAAAGCACAAGCAATATAGAGCCACCGAAAAGTACACGATATTCCAAATCTGTGCTGAGTACAGATCTAATTAATAATGATGAACAGGCTTTTGAAAATGTATTATCATTTGATGAATTTTAATTACAAAAGTCGGCGCACCACTACAAAGCGACACTGTCAAGGCTACAAAAAGGAAGTCTCAAATGTACTGCGCAATTTTAAATGTATTTATTCGTCTCTTTACATTTAATATGTATGTATCTACTCAGAAATAACAGACTACTTTGCCAACCAGAAATGTCTTCATGATTTTTTGTCTTAATGATTTTATATTTTAATTAATAATTATTTATTTTTAATGATGTGTATTTCTTTAAAGTTTACAATGATGTGCTTACAGTATCTAAAAATAAATTATATTACTTTTTAATTAAATAATTTTTTAATGATAATGTACAAGGCGATGGGTGTCGTTATGTCCTCCTCAAAGAACTATTATACCGCGAATAAATAGTTCGATACACAATGTTGTTTTTTAATTCGATTCTAAATGTTTTTTCTGCCAAAAAATACTATCAAAAACTGTCACTACAACTATCAAAAAAATACTAAAGCTGTATCTCACGGAACATGAATTGCGATTTATGTCATTTAAAAGCCCTTGGAAAACTGTATCCAAAACAGTTAACGGCATTTCTCCAATTGTCATCTATCACCATTTAAAATAATTTTAAAATGTCGAAAATTAATTAGTGACAGGTGACTCTTCTTAATACAGTTTTTCAGGGGATTTCAAATGACATATCGCAAATGAAATTCTGTAAGATATGGCTTCTGTCAATTTTTGACAGTGATAGTTTGGTTTAACAGTTGACAGCCAAAATCTAATGGGCGCATTCCAGGGTGATACTATCCCTATGTTCCAAATTTCAACTCAATCGGTTCAACGGCTCGGCAGTTATCGTGAGAGATTACATACAGGCAAACAGACATACATTTCTCTGAAAATGGTCTTAATCATCTTGGTGGACCTCAAAATGGACATCTCTATCGTTATCTAAACATTTTTTTCCGCACGATCACAACACCTTCCCTACCAGTGGCAGCCGGGAAAGTAATATAATGTTCAAGTTTAGATGATGATAAAGCGTAGCCTTCTTCACCAGCGTAGGTACATGACACTTGCATAATCCCAAAATATAAATCCCATTGCAATAGTGTATACCTAGTGTGTTTAGTCCAGACATCGATAGCGAGTGAATATCGCTGCGAGATGAGTCAACATAATAAACACCTGCCCCGTCGCGAGGGGAGGGGGTAAGTAGGCGGGGCTTAAAAACTCAGATACGGTTTATTTTTTAAGTAGTACGTCGCCTTAAGTAGGGGAGAGTTGCTATGAATGGACCACTTAATTTTACGACCTCATATCTTGAAATATATGATTAAAAAAACAAAATATTACTTTGTTTCTATCTGTTAAGATCTAAACTTTTGATATTTTAGGTTACGTAAGATTTAGAATATAATGGTTTTCCTAATAAATGAAAAAAAGTAATTTTGAAACTGTTGCCTTTATTGGACCACCGTCGCTTTCATTGGACCACTAAGTAGTAAAATAAATATAAAAAAATCACGGACGTAGGTAACTCGAAATAAATGCTCACACATAGAAACACAATAATTTTTTTTCAAACTTTACACTATTACATGCTGACAGACATGACTAGAATGATACTTACATCAAATTGATCAGAATCCAATTTTTAGTTTTTGAGCGCCGTGAATATTGACACACACGTCTATTCTCGCAGCGAGTCGCAGCGTCACTGAGGTTAGGGGGCGGGGGAGGGGGTGGCGCGACTGGGACGCGAGCGGCTTGTCTCGACTTGTTTTGGCGTTGCTAGCTGTGATACGGCGTTTACACTCTCGCGCGAGGCGCGAGGCGAGACGCAAACCCATATAAGTAAACAAATGGAACAGAGGCAAAGCTTCTAACGAGCGTACAAAATGTTTACCTACTTGCTAGAAGCTTTGTCTCTGTTCCGTTTGTTTACAACATGGTTTTGCGTCTCGCCTCGCGCCTCGCGCGAGAGTGTAAACGCCCCATCATAGTTTTCGAAATACTATAGTGGTCCAATGAAAGCGCTGGTCCAATGATTGCTACTCTCGATGCAGCCCTGGATCTAGGGGGAGGGGGGGGGGGTACCTGACCGGGGCGGCAATGTAAGGGGGGTGCTAACTTCATGTGTTTAATTAAAAATGTTTGTAAAAATGTTTTTAAAAAATAGAGGTCGAACTAGGTATTAATTGATTTTTGAACGCAACCTAAGTTGATTTTTGAACGTTTGCGCAGTGTGTGTGTGATGTCTCTACCAGGAGAACCCCGTCGCGTCTAGACAAATACCTCTCCACAGACAGAAAAGACAGGGCTACACTATCAGATCCAAATAAACTCAAACGTCAAGCGATGCACAGTGCGGGATTTGGGCTCAACACCTGGCCATATATGATTTGCTGCGTTTGTTTTAATAAAATGTTTTTAGTATTAACGCCTTTTAAACAACAATAGAAGTTAGATAATTGTTTTTTACGGGTTGAAACCATATACAGGTTGTCACACTAAGGGGGGGGGGGGCATAATATTACGGCTTAACCTTAACACATAGAAAAAGTTTTAAATACATACAAGTGTATTAAACTTATGCGTAGGACAATTTAAAATTGTTTTAAAATATACAAGGTGATATTAAATATGTGAACGCTGTATTATTAGAGTCTTTAAATATAATAAAATAATTATTTTTCAACTGGATGGTGAAACAAACAGATTTTTTTTATTTTGACATAAATAAATAAAAATACGCATTTTTACAATAATATAAATTTTTATTTCAGGTATTTAAATGCCTACTCTTCTACTCTCCTACTCACATGCTTAATCAAAAAATTGGTCTTGCTTGAAAAGTTTTGAAAATTTTGAATCCTCATTTTAACGTAAATTTAACAACTTTAACATTTCTTTGCGAATACATTTTCTGCAATATTATATTGTTTTTAAAAACAATTATTTTTGACATAGATACTGTCATTGATTATATATGGTATTAAATTGCTCAACTCCATAGTACTATTTGGCAGCTCATTGGCACCGGCGGAATGCAGGTGGCGCTGATAGCATTGACAGCGAAATTAATGGCAATTTATAATAGCATTGATAATGAATGTTTTTATATAAAAGACTGATTGATTATAAAAAAAACGATAATTTCACCAACATTCAATTATATTATCGCATTTTATATAGCTTGATTACATTTTAAAAAATAATACGGAGAGATAAAATTATATCTTTTAGTCTATCTGAATATTAAAGTGCGTAATTATTATCTATTGAAACCTGTATACCGAATTAAACATTGACATATTTATGTAAATAATATTTTTAAATAATAAGAGCTTAGGCGTGTTCAGAGCGCCATCTACAGTGCGCCGACTTACTAAATTCACCATATTGAACATAATAAGAGAATATTAATATTTATTTGGAACTATGAGTGCCATCTACACGTTGTGTTTCGTAGTAAAATCATAGTTTTCAAATCGTGGTACGATGATTAGCAATCTAATACGCTATATAATCAATGGTACTATGTAGGATTGGTTTTGCCACTTTTTATTACTTTGCTTATTACACGACTGCCTAACAAAAAGAAATGTGTTCAGGGTTCATTTATGTATGTTTTCCGTTTCTTTATTCCACCATAACTTCTAAACGCTTAAACCGATTTAGAAGCTTGTGGTATTGTTAGATTCGTTATTTCATCCCGAGTGTCGTATCGTAAACCTTAAAGGATCGATACAAATAATATAATACCAAAGGTCTGGATTATATTATTTGTATCGATGTGGTCGAGTGTGGATAAGCTCCCTTTCAGTTATGAGGTTAAAAATCTCAGCGGTCTTATATAAGAGAAACGCAAAGCACACTCTCTGTCCAAATATCAAGTATTTTTTTATTTTTTTATTTGTTGAGTGGGGCTTTTCTACGGTCTTTATGAGCCTTGTAACACTGCGACTATTGCTGATTTATTGTGTTCGCCACCTACTATAGTTCTGCGCTAAGCCTCATGTTATTAAGAACCGCAGCAGGCTTTTGGCGTCGGATTGTTTTACCTCCTCAGGTTGGAGGTAATGACCACCCAACCCAAGTGGGTGTATCTTTTACGCATCAGCGGGCCACACTCGCACATGAGGTGCTGGGGAGTTTCCTCTGCCCCTTGGCAGAACCTGCACATTTTGGGGGCTCTGAGCTTGAGGTGGAACATGTGTTTGTTCAGGCCACAATGCCCCGTGAGCGCCCTCACCAGTATGCGTAGATTGTTCCTATTTAGCGATAGGGCCTCACGGGCCGTCTTACGGTCGTAAGCCAATGATGGACGGGTCACATCAGTCGGGTTAATAAGCGCGTTGGAATTATTCAACCCTGGCGTGTTGTTCCAGTGGTTGACGGATTGTTCTAAACATATTTGTTTGAGCATTAAGTTTGCAAGGCTTTTTGGTACGCCACAGCAAGGTTAAGGGCCGTTTAACGTTCCCTTTGCTCCCGTCGTAGCAAGTTCGTCGGCTTTTTCATTTAAAAAAAATAGGTAAGTAGTGCTAATGTCCAAATGTCTAAATTTCAATAAATTAACATAAATATATCGCGTTTAGTGTCAAATGAAAGGTCTAATTGAGTACATTTTGGAAATATACATGTATCTATATGGAAATATACATGTACATAAACCACAAATATTGAAAAAAATCGTAATATTAATCAAAAATTTAAAAAAAACAAAAACCAACTCCAAAACTTTTTATAAGTGCAGCAGCCATGTCATCGTGAAACAAAATTTCGTGTCTGTGTTGTTGACCGTTGAGAAGTCCTCTGGTCGGGAGCCAACCCTATGTGTAAAATCAGGTCATGTTTACCATAAAAAAATTCATTGTCATCGGAGCTGAATAAACATGTAAATTTTGTAACTTCTTATGATAATATGTGAGGAGTTACCTCGATTCCTCATGGATCCCATCATCAGAACAGGATTTTGATAAAAATGGGACCAATCTGGAAGTACTTTATATAAAATATATTTTTTTTCAAATCGGTTCATAAATAACGCTGTTTAGAGGTAAAAAACATTTAAAAAAAAATAGAACCGAATTGATAACCTCCTCCTTTTTTTGAAGTCGGTTAAAAATAATTAAAAGTAAAGTACTACAAATGATTCCAGAAGCTAACGGAAAATCGGGTACCTCAGTGAAATATATATTTTTGAATAGCTTAGACTTTCAGGATAATGGTTGATTATGGGCAAAAATCGCTCAATACATGGGAAGGGGGTCAAATCGCTCTCATCAATTTTGTTTACACTAATAAACACTAAATTACATCAAACGATCGGAAATGGTACTAATGTAAAAAGATAGTTTAAAAGAGTACATACAAATGAGTATAGAGGGTGTTAAATTTTATATAATTATTTGAGGTTTCAATCAAATGTCATTAAGATAATAAAAGATGCATTGCATCAATGTATCAAATATAAAGAAGATAATCAAAAAATATTAGGATGAAAAGGTGAATAATTAAATATACTTTGATTTCAATTGAACATAACAACAAAAGAAGACTGATTTTATTAAATATCTGTAGTTAAAAAGGAGACAGTACTTTACTTTACTCGTCCCCTATACCTTGTTATAAATACAATAGTTCCCTTGCTGTAACGGCAGTCGTGTTTTTTATGCTTTTCAATATGTTTACTTGCTTTAAACATTATTTTGGAATGCGTATTGTCTCTGTAATTTAATTTGTTAGTTTCTGCTAAATCGCCTCTATTTTCATTGCAACAGAGAATCATAAGAAAATGTTTGCAGCGCGCAGCAGGGCTCTCTGATTAATTGCTGTGAATAAAATTAATTATTTTTACTCACCTGGCAATGGCGATATCGTTAAAGCCAAATCGAGAAGGCATCTTAATGCGCTCGCGCACACTGACCAATTTCATTAATTGATACAGCACTCAATCCGTGTGCAATCGCAAGGTGCGCCGACTAATGCTGCATTCTATGGAGATGGGTCGTTTCGCGATTAGTAAGTATGTAGGTGATTTCGAGGTATTTATGCAGGTCTTTTTACGTAACGACCAAATTTGGTTGCACATCAGAACACCGTTGACTACGTGACCAATATTGGCGGCTTGCTCCCGGAGCGCACAGAAATATTATTTTCTAATTAGAACGCATCCGTAAATCCCTACCAAATATCTCATTATTACCATAGATACATAGACGGCCGCTAGAATAATTTCGCGCGTTATTTTGAGGATACTTCTGGTAAAATTCCATTGTCAAACATCATATATTTTTTTTTGAGAAATCATTGAAAAGAGCTAATATCTAAATATTTTTGTACGTAAATAAGCTAAACAAAATATTACCTGTGATAGAGAATCTAATAAAGATCACGATAGTATTTACAATTTCTAAATAGGGTTCTGTATTCTTCCGTAAGACAAGTACAAGTTAGAAATGCCGAGTTTTTTTTCACTTTTTCGACTTTCTCATATTTATTCATAATTATGTAGGTAATTGTTTTACAAAATGAGATTTCAATATTCCATATAAGAAAATTTCAATACGATCATTGCACAGTTATTCTTTTTATGGTTTCTATAGTAGTTCCATAGTTATAGTACTTTATGTCGAGCCCGGCGATATTGCAAGAAATTTCAATAAATTGCTGCGGTCTGCCATGAAATTATGCCGCTACTCGAAAGGTTAAGAATGAATTCTTCGGTACCTATTTTTTTCCACCTAAATACCCTAAAACTATATTGTTCATCGAACACGGGATGTTAGCAGATCTCCCATTCAAGCCAGAACCAAAAAAAAGATGTAAGTACAAAACCAAATAGAAAAACTACATATCTGATGATATACGCATTTGCATCAGATGCGTGCCAGAATATCAAATCCAGATTTGCAACTGAGCGAGGAAATTCACAACGAGGCATTGATATTAACTGAGGACATGTGCTCGGTGATATCAAACAATTTATTAGGTCAACTAGGTATGACAGCGCCCAATCGTCCGAAACACGACGAATTTTTAGAAGCGTTTCTTCTTCTTTGGGTACCTCTTTAACAAGTGAAGGTGGGCAGTCAGCTCTGTATACTTCTTTTTGTCCTATTCATATGAAGATAAGTACTAATATAGGGAAAATAGTGCAGTGGTTTCCCGTTGCCTTCTGCACCAGAACTTTCGGAGAGTATTTGGCTCTCCAGACCACTCCTCTTTCAGATAGTTGCCCTACTGGGTGTTAGGTTATACCGTGTTAGCTCGGTCGTTATTGCCTCGTTTGTTGTATAGCAGGGAAAACCGCGACGACCCCTGGGTCGCCACCGCTAGCTATTCTGAAGAGAACCACTGGCGCGAGCAGGTGAGGATGACAATTAGGCCAGATAACATGTTGATCCGTTCTCCCCTTACTCCCTTTGTCGCTTTGCTGCTTCAGTAATTTATTTATTTATTATTTATTTATTAGTTTCAAATATTATTCAAGAGCATTACATATGAATCCAATTCGCCCTTGAATATTAAAGCTAGAGTGTAAGTCTAAAAATAAATGACTTACATAACTAAATTAATGCTAACATTGAACAAGAAAAAAACATAAAAATATGAAACTAAATAAAAGACAGATTATGATAAACATGAGATAGCAGGGAGTTGCCTTTTTAGCTGCCAAAGGGATATACAAAAGATGTCTATTTCTGTGGGTAAGGAATGAAGAAGAGCTATAACCCTTCCCACTGGCCTGTCTACAAAAATATGTGTACGATGGTACGGCACATTAAACAATAGATGCGATCTCCTCGCTGTGTAATTTACCGGTGGGTACAATTCAAACTTACATAGTATCTCTGGCAAATAAATAGTTCCTTGAATTAATTTATATACAAATATAATTAAGGAAATATATCGACGCGTTTCAAGACTGTTGTATCCTACCATTCCTAGCATAAAATCGAACGGAAATAAGTATGGATAAATATTGTATTTTCTGTAATAAATATATCTTTAAAATGTTCTTGATACGAAACGTAGTATTCTTTGATAAGAAACTACGCATTTCAGATTATTGATGCGGTTCTCCAGATTATCAAAACTTTTGCTTGACATGATAATTAGACCTATACGAAAACGGCGATCGAACACATTAGGCACGCGACCTGTGTCAACCGCGAGTGAATCCAGACTGCATAATTGCACTTTATTTACTATATTTAGACGAGTTGAAACGCAAAAAACAATATGTTTGCGATGCATTGTGAGAATCAGTTTGAGAGGCGTGCCGCTCTTAAATCAGCAACAAAAATATGCAAACGACACTCTCTTGAAAATTGTGAACTAAAAAAACTTTTTGATCGCGTTGATTCAGATCAAGCCGAAATCCGAAATAAGATATACAAGACTGTCGAAACAATAATAACAGAACTGTCGATGAATGGTCAATATCGTGAATATCCCCGCAATCTAATAATAGTTATTGCTTTATGTATCTGACTTATGTGCAACACGTTAGAAATAATTACAAAGAAGCGGAAACGCAAGGTAACGATATTTTCTATCAAACGAGAAAATGTAAATTTTGGCTGAGTTTGACCTAATATTGTGGTTATTCAAAACGGATGACTCGAGATTCTGGTTCTTAGAGACGGAGAGCCGACATTCTGGTTCTTCGAGAAGGATACCACAATAAAAAATTGAAGACTATCGCGGTTGTTTGACATTATAAATAAATAGGATTGGCATAATAGGATTGACATTATAAATAATAGGAAACATTGGGTGCTACAAATTTCACGCGGTAAATTCGTTTCTATCCTATTTATGATACCACAATAGTTCTAATGTCTTCCGCTATTGCAGCGTGGCAATAAAACGACAAGTAAATGTATTAAAAAGAATAAAAAGCAATACTTCCGTTACAGAATTATAAATACAATAAGTTAAGTATTGTATGTATAACTATTTTTATTACTGTTTTTTTATGAAATATTTGTGGTGTATGTATTTATTCATATAGATACATGTAAATTTCCAGAATACATTCAATCAAACCTATCATTTGACACTAAACACGATATATTTATGTTCATTTATTGACATTTGTTTATTTGGATTTAGATAACTACTTACTTCACAGTTAAGCTATGACACTAACATACCTTATGACACTCGGGATGACATAACGATTCTATGAATACTACATATTTTAAAATCGGTTTAGGCATTTCGAAGTTATGGTAGAATAAAGAAACGGAAAACATACATAGATGAACCCTGAACACATTACACTCCTTTTTTGTTGGGCAGTCGTCTAAAAATACAACAATGCCCTTGTATTACAATAATATTTATTTTAGACAATCGAACCAAGTGTAACCTATGACTTTTCTGTTATAAAAACGCTCGTCTCCGCCGCTTCTAATGCCACTTTAGTCTTTGGTGTGCTTCTGTTTGGATTGTTCCACCACTGTTCTTGGGCTTCCCCCCATATGAGGTACACTAGCGAAGTGGCGAGCTGCAGGATGAGGGTGGTCCAGAACACCGTCCGCCATTCGCCTAAGGTGTGGTTGGTCGTCAAGACGCCGACGACGTAAGGCCCTGCCATTCCAGCGAGCGCGCCCGCACCGTTGACGATCGCTATGATGCTGCCGGCGTAGTTGGGCGCCAGATCAATGGCGTTGATCTTCGACACGGGGATGAACGCGCCTTTGAACGTCATGGCCACCGAGAACAATCCGATGACGGCTATCGTATCGTATCCCGCGTAACACGCCGCTACCATGCAGATCACCGGAACAACGGCTGCGATAGCCGTGGCAGTTTTCCTAGCTTGTAGGGTAGTTAGCCTTTTCGTTAAAGTTAACTTGTCAAAAAGGAATCCGAACGCTGATACGGTACAGCACATCGCTATGAAGGGGAGCGCTGCTAATATAGCGGTTTTCTGAATGTTGAAGTTTAGGACGTCCATCATGTATTTTGGCAGGTCTGTCGCCATCAGAAAATAGGTGTAATCGTGGCCTATTTGCGTTATGAGTAAAGCCCAAACGGGCACTGATGTTAACACGGCCTTCCAAGGCAACATCGGTAGGTTTTTATCGCGTTCGCCGCCGTTAGTATCTCTCAAATACGACAGTTCTAATTCGGATATAAACGGGTGCGAATTCGGATCGTCATAGCAAAGGACTATCCACAGTACGAACCATAGCAGCGTGATCGATCCGTAAATGTAAAACGGCGCTGGCCAGTCGCTCGGTTCGTTGATTATAAATCCAGAGGACAGTATACCGAGCACACCGCCAATTTGACTTCCAGAATAAATTATAGAACTCACTCTACTCTTAACCGAAGGGGGCATCCATTGCGCCAGCAGTGTGTTAACAGCAGGCATCATCACACCACCTCCCAACCCTTCAATTGCTCTGAGCGCCATTAGCGCGTACCACCCTCCGAACCTCACACAAACTGGCGTCAGAAGCGTACACAAAGCTATAGTCAACGCCCCAAAACCCAAAGTATATTTCCCACCGAAACGCTCCGCAATCACTCCCCCGGGCACGTGCATTATGAAATATCCATAGAAAAACGATGACAGAATCAAACCCTGTGTCTCTTCGTCCCAATCGAACTCTTTCACCATTTGTGTAATCGATATGTTTAAACATGAACGCATCATAAACGCGGTTATATTCGCGAAGAAGCACATCATTGTCAAGATCCATCTTTGCTTAATACGAAATTCCATATCACAACACACGTATCTTTTTAAAGACAAATTGAAAGTTAATGTGGTCTTTTACATAAAACAGCTAATGAGCTTCCAGTAATAAATATTATAATATGAGAAGTAATTAAACAATGTTATCCTGCAGCCGTATGATCGCGATAAGAAATGTAATGCAAAACTA
Organism: Micropterix aruncella; assembly: GCA_944548615.1. Classification (NCBI taxonomy): domain Eukaryota; kingdom Metazoa; phylum Arthropoda; class Insecta; order Lepidoptera; family Micropterigidae; genus Micropterix; species Micropterix aruncella. The sequence continues at coordinate 16,867,681 of OX155958.1, forward strand.
AACAACGAGTCACAAGGTGCTTCATAATTTGCGTGTAAACACAAATACAATTTTCGTTTTTTTTAAGACCCTTATCTATGTTTACTTATACCTGGGCGTTTGAGGAAGCTGCATGTGATTTGGTATCACTCCTAATCATTCCATCAACTTGATGTCTATCATTCTAAGATCGGACGGTATAACATTAGTTTACAAACTGCCCTAGTTCTTTACAATAAATTTAGAGTTTTAAATTTATTGTTGCAAATTTAATTTATTTTATTAATACAAAGGGATGTCGAACAATATTTCGGTCAACAGATAATGAAGTAACCAAATTGAAAAAGTAATCTCTTTTTACCGGTTTTAGGAAACATAGTACATATTCTTGAATACAATAGAAATTCTGAGTAATTCATTTTTCTGGCATTCCTTATTGGAAGTTATTGTCTGAATTTGATAATTGGCAAAGCCGAATTTATCTCTAAAACTTGTTTTGTTTCACGTACAGAGTTAATATGAAAGGTTTATAGTGCTGTCGCTACCACATATTGCCATAAACGACATAAATAAAATAAATGGTCCGACAATACTCGAACAAACGACTAATTGAAAAAAGAGTATTGAAAAAAAAAGAGTTTCCACGGAACAATTAGTTAGTGATCAGAACTATCGGTATCTATAAAGACACGTCCAAGGGCGGTTTTAGTCGTCAATTGGATACGACGAAAATGTAATGTAATGTAATGAAGGAAATCCCCATGGTAGCAAACGGAGAGGCCGGTCGAGACAAACCTAGCGAAGGTCCAATGCAGACGATTAAAGCGATAAGGAAGGCCTGGGAGAAAATCAAGGCCGAAGCGAAAGACCGGGATGGATTGTTGAAGCCCTAAGCCCTAAGCCCTAAGCGGGGTGACAGAATATAAATATGGTAAGGTAGGTCAACGAACAGTGCATATCACTCATACAGCTGACGGGGACGGGGAAACAGCCGTCCAGAAGAATCGCCTGCGTCTTTCTGACAGAGAATGTCAATTGTACGGTCTGTTCTGCCGCCTCCATCTTAGCATACGTCCGGCTTCAGCGCTGGCAGACAGGTTCCAGTAACGGCCTGGGCGGACTCTTTCGTTTTGTATTATTATAAATCGCGTTTATGGTTCCACTTGTCATTATTTATGGTTTTAACGGCTTAATTATTATTACACCTCGCGGCATAAAAGGGCGATCGTCGCGCTCTCACGTTTTCGTCAAGCCATTTGTTGTTTTTTTTGTTCCGATTCGATGTCAATTCTGAGAAGGGGGTAATGGAGGCGGATTTATCCGAAATTTGACAGCGTATTCAATCTCGATCCTTTTATATTATATATTTTTATGCGTCGCATTCAAGTATGGTATTATGGCGATAATTTATTACTCATAAGTTATATTATTTGTCGGGTTGCCTTTGCCAACCGACCAAACCTTTTTATTGTCTTTTTAAAATTATTTATTTATAATATAACATCATTATCAAATACTCAAGTACTAAATAAGATCCACTAGAGCATTCCAAATATGATGCGTCATTAATCAGTAAAAAAAAGTACAGTTCCAACTGAAATTTTCTGCCTCAACAGGCCTAGGCCTGTGTCGAGACAGTAGTCTAGTGGTGTTTGATGATCCAAGAGAGTGGTCATAAAAAGCTAAATCTCAAAAATATATAATACTGAAAAGACAATGGTAATATCATTAATAACAGATATTTATAATATAATGATAATAAATATAACACAAATATTTATGTAAAAATTAATATTAATAATACGTTATATATACCTAACTAATAAAAAATACGTTATATATACCTACCTAATAAATATTATTGTCGCCGCGTCCTTTGTTTTTATTTCTGTTTTTCCGTTTAGCTTGCGGCTTGCAAATATCGATTTCCAAATTTATTTGGTTTAGATTATCATTTTTGAAAGTTTTTTTCCGTTTCCCCAACGCAGAAGAAATGATAAGAGACAACATAATAGGACATTGCAGTTCATGCTTCGTTGAAGATGCTCTCCGATGCTAAAGATGTACGTCAGAATGAAGTTCACGTACGTGGCGCTTGGCTGGTAGGAACCACGTGATTTTGGCTGCGCAGAGGACTAATATCAACTGGTGCAGAACGTCCGGCTGAGAAAAGTATCGAAGCTCGTCTCTGGAGCTCGACTATAGATAGGGTAACAAGCGGGTAGTGCACGGGTAATTTTTTTATTATTATATCTTTTCAAAGAACTCCCCACCATATGTCGCTACTATACAAAGTTTCATGCGTCTAAACCAACTTTCGGAGCATTTTTTCCAGTCCGCAACAGGCACTTCTACCCCAGCCTGCTCGAATGTAGCCTAGGGCATCTGGAAACTGGCGATGAAAACTGCTATTCAGTTATATTTTTAAACAAGTCACACGGTGTCAAATCGAAGTGCGCGGGTGCATTGCCGTCATGAAGAAGCAGCCCGCGGAGGCCCGTGTTCAGTCACTTGCTGGTCACAGTAGTAAAAACTGCTGGCAAGCATTTGGCAATGTACTATTCGGCGTTAATGCTCCTTTGATTTCACAACGGTACTGATACGAGATACCCGTCATAAAAAAACGTGATTAAAATCTTTCCTGCGCTTCTCGCTCGCTTCACTTTAGTAAGCGTTGGTTCATTCGGAGACAGCAAAACGGTCGACTGACGCTTCGTTTCTAGTACATCCAAGATTTATCACGAGTGACAATCTCGTAAACTTTTTTTGACGGAAGGAAGTTTTTTTCGCAAAACTGACCTGCGGTCGTAAGCGTGGTCCGGTGCATATTGTAGTCTACAATTTAATTACAATTGAATTGAAAATTGAATTTTAATGAGTTATATTTCGACTAGATAAAAAAATAGCCGAGTAAGAAACACCACGATCTTTATATTTATCTGTGATGTTTATTTCAATATGCTAGTATACCGTATTCCTAAAAAAACGTCAATAAAGCAATTACAACATGCCCGAGTTTAATTCTTTGCACGATTTCCCGAAAAAATATATTTAAAACCAGCTAGGAACGAAGCTATGCGCATGCATCGTAACTTAGTAAACAATCTCAGTCATATGCACTAAAAATACTATAACTTTCCCACGATTTCAAAAACTGGCAATCTGCCCTGTGATTACCGCGAAATTGTAACGCATGCGTTGGTGGCTCCGCCTCTTTCCACTGATAAAGATATAATTTAAAAACGTGAAACATTTAACCTTAGAGTACAAAGGTGGGGTGAGCGGTACTCCGGGTCCAGAAAGATCTATTTTCTCCATTAGATTTCTGCTTTATGGCTAGTATTATTGCAGTTTTTTTTATTTGCTTATGTATTTTTTTTAAGATTTAAAATGACGTGTTTTCGGGTGGAGCCGGCTCTCAAAAAAAAAAACGGAACACGGAAGCCGGTACGAAAAAAATAAAAGAATAAGTTAATAGTAAAAACACATTTTCAAAAACAAGCTTTTATTCAAATGCTCTGTTCCGAGCCAATCCTGGGCTCAGCGCCATGTCATAGTGTAACTAAGAACGGGCTATCATAATTAAATTCGTATACAAAATTTCTTTTCTGTGCTGTCGACCGTTGAGTAGTCCCCTCGTTGGAAGTCAACCCCTTTGTGCAGCAGCCCTATCGCGTTGTATTTTAGAACGGACTTAGAACGGGCGGTGTATTTTAGAATGCGTATACAAAATTTCGTTACTGTGCTGTTGACCGTTGAGGTGTCCCCTCGTCAGGAGCCAACCCTGGGTGCATTAGTCATGGTGAAATTTAGAACGGAATATCATAATTCAATGCGAATACAAAATTGTGTGTCTGTGCTGTTTATTATGGAAGAGTATTCTCGACTGGAGCCGATTCTGGGTGTAGAATCAGTTCATGCTCAGGTCATGCTCATAAAAATGCATTGTCATCGGAACTCAACCAACATGTAAAATGTCAATTTCATAGGATAAGTGGTCCTAATTCAGATTGCAACATTTGACCTAAACAAACTAACAAACTGACAAACATTGCAAGGTAAATAAAAGGTTGTAAAAATTCACTGTACTTACTACCTACCCCTGTACTCTTTACCCAAATTCACTACCTACCGGCGGGCGCCTGGACAAAATAAGTAACTTGCAAACGGCTGCTAGATAACAAACGGCCGCGGACACTCATAATCCGTAGATAGATGTTTATAGATAAAGGTACGTAAAGAACAAGAACGATCTTAAATTATTAAAATAAAATCGAATAAGAAACTTGTTGACGCGTATTCTTTAGAAAGAGCACAAGAAATTTTAAATAATTCAAGCATCAAAATAGTCAGTTGGGATAGAAAAGGTCTTTGCCTCACAAAAGGTGGAATAAAAAGGATTTTTTTTTATTATTTGATATAGTCGACGATTTTTCGAATTTTAATTCTAAGTGTCAACATATTTTTAAATTTTATCAACAATAAATAATAAATTTAGTGAATATAGAGCAATTTTACAGTCTGGATTCACTCGCCGTTAACACGGGACGCGTCCCGAAGGTTCTTATCGGTCTGAGCTGTAGGCTACCATCGGGGTCACAGGTAGCATATAATGAATGGCCATCAGATATGATGGTTAGCTGTGAATATACTGAATAAACTTCCCCCAACATTACAGCGGCAAGGTTACGAGATCACAGTGGGAAGTCTGGTGGAAAGGACTTACCTAAAAAATGCTACACAAGTTCAATGAGTACCGTGTGTCATGGCGAATATATGCCGCCAGTAAATAAGCACATCCATCCCTGCAGTGGGCAGCTGCGCATGCAGTAGACCCAAGAGTGGAGGTCAAGGAGAACAGTACAGTCTAGGGTCACAATTGTTACTTCGGTAACAAACAGCGATGCGGAAGGCAAACGGAAAACCACCGCATAACCCCTTCCCAGGAAAATCATTATGGCTGATTACAATTTAACCATGGCTCTCAATCCCCGGCAGACCTTAGATGGTCAAAAGGTGCGGAGAAACCCCGGGGGGTTAGCCATTAAGATTGCGACCTGGAATGCTCAAAGCATGTATGGTTCAACTCAAGCACTACCGAGTTGCTCCGCGCCGCAACATCACGGGCCCAAGTGGCCATAATGACCGCCGACCTCCGATAGGAGATGGCACCTTAAGAAGAAGAAGCTAGTAGGCGAATTTCAGCTGGCATAGTTGTCATTAAAAAATAAACAGTCCTGTTTAGTTAAGTTTCTAATAAATAATCGTATCGGGTACCTCGGAAAGAAATAACAATTTGAATAGCCTTGTAAATTTGAATGAAACCTTATAAACCAGGTGAGACCGATAATCTTAATTGTTTAAAATCGATCATTCCAGATAATATTTTTCGTATCAGTATAACTTGCAACTAAACAAAAATGGCACTTCATTGAGCTCTTTAAACTAATTATTTTATACATTATGTTTTTTGTTTGACATACATACATATATTTAATATAGGTACGTACGATTCGGATCAAGACGATTTAATCACTTGTATAAGAGATATTCCAACCATAATTTCATAATGTGTACCTAATTTCAGGTCTAAGTCCAATATTTTGAGAGTGAAGTATGGCTAGCGCACGTTGCAACCAATTTCAACCACAATCTTTTCAACTCTTGTAATGACCAAATGATGCCTGCATGCTAAATTTCCACTCAATCGGTAAATCATTTGGGCGCTATCGTAGAGGAATACCCACACGCAAGCCACACACACATACACACACACACACACACACACGCACACACACACACTCACACACACAGACTCATAGACAGACTTTCGTCTAGGAATGATCCTAATCGTCTCAGGGGAGGTCAAAATCAATATTTCCGTCGTCATCCCGAGATTTTCTTTAGCTCGTTCACAATACTTTCCATTGGACCGGGAATGTAAAAAATACGTTAATTTGAAGAGAAGAAAACAAAAGAGTTTAAAGATCGTGGGCAAATAAATTATCGAGCTAATTAGCCAATACCATTGATTATATAGGTTACTAGATGACTCAACGGCGTATTACGATTTGGTTACTAGGATTTTACTACGAAACGCAATGTGTAAATGACACTCATAGTCCCAAAGATTGATTAATCTTCTTTCATTATGTTCAATATGGCGACTTTCGAGTGTAACAGTATGGCGGTGCACTGTAGATGGCGCTCTTACCACGCCTATACCATAGTAAAATGAGAACAGTATAACGTCTCAATAGTACGCACCAATTTCGCACTCATACAAGCGCCCGTTGTCCATACGCTACCACTACATAGATTCTCGGGCGCCTCGGTGCTAGCCAGTCAGGGCTGTCGCACGACAGCTAACTATACAAAAGTGGAAAACTTTCTGTACAGGCTGTAATGCAACCTATCAGAAAATACATTTACGAGTGTTTACATTTACGTTACGAAATTACATTTACGACGTAACGTTTATTGTACACTTGCGTAGGTAAGTATGTGTCTAGGTAAGTCGGTGCATAGGTATGTAAGTGCGTAGGTAGGTAGGTAGATGCGTTTTTGTTAATAACTACTTCAACTTATTAAAATGTAGTTATTTTGAACACATGCGACAAGTGATGAATCCAGTCACACAAAGTCAGCACTAACTCAAATATTCTGTTACAGTATAATTTTGGGAACCGACTTTTGATCTATAAACCAAAATTACATAAGCGTACATAATAATTATAAAGAATTGCATTTCTGCTTTAATGGGATCACAACTTGTCAATTGTGTATTTGTTGTGGCAACACTGGTGATTCGGCGAAGCGTAGGTACTTATTTCGAAAACGGGCTCGAGATGTCTTCTGATGTTATTTTTACTATGCCTATACGGTATACAAAAATAATATAATAACAAATGAGTTTTGAAATAATAACTCTTATTATCCTAATATTATTTACGTGAAGACGTAATTTTTTTAATTTGATATACAAGTTTCAATAGTAATAATTACGCATTTTAAGGTTTAGATAGACATTGGGCTCGATTGCGTTTCTTCGTGAATTAAAATCGGAATTAGTCCGTGTGAACGAGACAGGACAATACGCTAGAGCGGAAGGTGAAATGAACGGTTGTCACCTTTTCGCATTAAAACTACCCACAGAAGATAAAGCATCTGAATCTAACACCGCACGAAACGTGTTCAAATGAATTTCTAACGAGTGTAAGTTCTACAGGTAGTTTTTATCGACGATCGTTCGTTTCATATTCCGCTCTAACGTATTGCTCTATATCGTTCGCTTGAACTAATTTCAGTTTTAGTTCACAAAGAAACGCAATCGTGCCCATTCTATCTCTCCGTATTATTTCTGTGATGTAATCTGCCTATATAAAATGCGATAGATGGCATTAATAATTGAATGTCATTATTGGTTAAATTGGGTTTTTATTCGTTTTTTTAGTGAGGGGTTTTATAATGAATCAGTCCTTTATAAAAAACCCATTCATTAATATGTCACGTCACCGCCAATGCTATCATCGCCACCAGCATTTCGCCAGTGTCCAAGGGTTGCCAAATTACACTATGTAATACCATATATAAAAAATGCCTATATAACAGAGACGTCGCTTCGTCGGGACAAAATTTGGGAAAATATATGATACCGCGTATCAACCACTTTTTTTTAATTTTTATTTATTGCTATATTCATCTTTAAAACATATATTTTATTTTCTTAATAATCTTTATACCTGTGGTCAATGGGACCGCATCTGAGTACTAAAGAAAAATTAATCACTTGGTAAGTTTAAGGTTAAGATCAATTCAGCGTAGTGGTAACTTGAAGAAAGAGATCACCCCGCCGAATGTGTGTTGTTGAACAAGTTATGTATTGCTTTCAAATTTTAAAAAATGAACATCTCAATGAAGGTGAAGAAGGCGTGAACCCTGAGATTCATGCAAGAGGGTGTATTCGAAACGCCTCTACGGCCAATACTCGTTTTTACAACTCATATGCGGAGTAATATGGGGAGTTTTATGATCGCGCGGAAAATCGATTTTAAGATTTTAGTGGACGATCTTTGAGGTTTCAAAAACCGCAAAAAAGCAGTTTTATAAACATGTGTATTTCGGTGCCCGTTGTCCGTGCGATCAGGTGACAACGCACAAAAAATTAGGTTGAAATTTGGTATGTGGGATTCTTTAAGGCGTGTCTCTTCGTCGTTTGAAATTGTTTTGAAATTGTTGGTCTTGCTTGGCACGGATTACCTGGGTTCGAATTATTTTTGTTTTATTCCAAGTATTCCCATCGTATTCCCAAGAGTATTCCCGTCCTATAGTTGAAAATACAACTATAGCTCGATAAAATTAGCGCTGTACAGCCGCGTCAAATTTATGCACCAACAGATTCCTGCCTGCATCAACAGAAATGACGTTGCTTCACCAACACCCGTTGTAGTTGACAGCTCTAGCTATCATAGGAATCATACATCTCCAGACTCCCCTGATTATTCGCCGGATGGGCAGCGTGTCTAGCTGAGAACCCACTTTTTCACTGTCCAACTTAATTACTAAACAAACGACATTTTACTTCTTGCTTTTGAAATATAAATCAAGAGTAATTTCTTACCTGCTCCCTAGGATTATTAGGGCTCTGTCCAGTATGCGGATCGTATGCAGCGCGGTGGAATGGCATGTGAGTATCTCCGGTGCACTCTTTGTCGTACATGTGGTCGCACTTTTCCACAGGAATTCGATGCAGCTCAATGGGACAGCCCGATTCGGAGGCCATCACAATTTCACCGGTCACTACTTGACCTGCAAAAAAAAAATTACAAACCCACATTTAGAATCATGCTCTCAAATAATATTAAAATAAAAAAAGACAAGAACAGAACGTTCCCAACAGTTCATTTATTAAATTTAAATATGTAAAACTTTCATTTAAAGTCTTATGTGACAAGTCTCTTCGACCATCCGTTCGTAATTGGATCTCAGACAAAAAAAGTCCTATTAATAATGGTTGTTGGAAAACGACCCGGGATGGTGTCAAACGGGCTCCCCTATTGTGTTTTACCATTTTTTTTTCTATTGTTCAATTATTTGTTACTTTTATAACGGCCAACATGTTATTTATTATTTTTACAAATGATGTGAGTAATACAATGCCCTTAGAATCTAATACATTACTATACTCCGATGACATTAGTTTTATTTTCCAAGGGAAAACCAGCGAGGAAGTACGACATAATGCGAACCAATGTCTCTCTGTAGCTAGTAGCTGGTTTAAAACGAACCAACTATTGTTAAATCCCTCTAAAACCGTAAGCCATGAATTTTGCCTTAATAAATGGTAAATCACATAAAACAATTAAAATTAGCATGGGCTCTAATAAGTTCAGGTCGTTAACCCCACAAATTTTCTAGGTATTATAATAGACTAGAAAATAAACTGAAGTCCGCATATCGAAAAGTTGTCGAAGGAACTATCTTCTGCTATTAATGTCATCCGCAAAATCAAATTTCTGGCCGGAGAACAAGCCGCAATCAGCACATACTATGCGTGATTTCATTCGAATATGGCTTATGGTATTTTAACATAGGGTGATGCTCCAGGAAGCCATAGTATTTTGTGTACCGCGAAAGCAAGCTTTTAGGACGATAATTTTGGGTTAAAAAGAGACGACCACTGTGCTCCGACCTTTAAAAATAAAAAAAAAATATTGACTTTTTATCTGAATGTATATATTAGTGCTTAATTTATGCGAAAGTAACTTTGTTAAAAGGAGGAAAAGTACTCGAGTCTGCATAACACTCGCATTAAAAATAATGTAGTAATTACCAAAGTGCAGCTTTCTTTATACGAAAAATATTTTTTGTATTTGAGGTTTAAATTTTTCCACTCGTTGGCAGCTGAAATTAAAATACTTCAAGAAAAAGCATTTAAGAAATTCATAAAAAGAAACCTAACAATGCATGCTCTTTATAATTTGATGAATTTGAAAACGCTGTCCTAATTTTAAAAAGATAATTTTTCCATTTAGCAAATCTATTTTATTCTGTATTTTGTTACTTTAGTGTTGTATTTATTAAGAAACTTATTGTTTATTGACTGATAATTTTACAATTTTTAATTAACTATATTTAAAAATTTATTGATAGATTATTTTTAAAAAAATGTTTATATTTTTATGTTATTTGAGTCCGTACGATTTTGATTTTTATAATTGATCCGAAAAAGTATATGTACACATTATAAATTTGTGAATAACTTCTAGGAAATGTAAAATGACATATTCCTACGTACTTTTTGGAATTAATAAAATATGACTATGAAGCACTATTGACGCATGTTCGAGCTGCGCCCAGATTTAAACGTCAAACAAGCCTTATGCACGGTGCCCAAATGTTTCCGTGTATGCATAGTGAATTACTAAGTTGAGACAGTACCTAACGAGCAACAAGCAAATTTTAAATTTCCTATATTTTTAAAATCTTCTTCTTCTTCTCGAATTGCCTCATTACTGCAGGTTGGCCGTTAGCTCTGAATACTTTAGTCGGTCTTGCGCCATCCGGAAAAGCTGTTCCGTACTGGTGATCCCGGTCCAGTTTTCCATCCGGGGATTTTACCACTTTTCCACCGGGGACTTTTCCACCCGGGGATAGGCAAATAACCAACCTAATTTTTACCATGCAGCCATCCTTGTTAATCTTACTTACCAAAGAAAGCAAGTATCGCAGTACGATTCTTGGAGGAGCCCAGTCCATCTTGCCCTTTCATGAAGATTTGAGACAGTTTTCTTGGGCTCGGTCTGTTTTGGCCTGCCATCATGTACACGCCATCTGCATACGCTGCTGGGGTCTTTCTTGAGAGACGGCTACCTGTAAAAAAAGAAAAAAATATTAATACACCATGACAATAATAATTGCTGAGGGTGAAAACTGCATATTCTAAAAAAAAATACTGAAACGCTTAACATACGTTTGTAACTTTTAAGGTCAATGGAATCAAAAACTTTAAATATATTTACGAAGTCTAATATACAAATCACCTTTAGTATTAGTTAAAAGAGTCGGCTGGTGTTGCCCGAAAATAAGTACCTCTGGTCCTTTTCTAATACGGACCATAAAAAGTGGACCAGCGCCAAAAATCGTTTGAGCCCACATAGTAAAAAAGGTCTTTTTATCTTGGCTTTCGAGCCTCCTTTATCGCAGTACATTTTGACTCACTTCGCGACTCAACGTTGCCAACTATATTATTTAAACTGTCCTACAGTTTTGTAAACTGTAGTATAAGATTTCTTTTATACTGTTTTTCTAACAATCATTAAATTTCTAATTATCAGAATTCGCAACTCCAAATTGCGTACCGCTGCTTTAACCGATAATTCGTGTACCACAGCAAACAAGGATATTTACATATTTAAGAAATTATTATTCGCAGTGGACAATACATGAAATATATTATTTTGTCGATTTAAATGATAAAAACTTAAATTTCTATGCAAACTTCGGTTTCTGGAGAGAAAATTGCAGATTTGCAGTTTTTGTTATCATTTAGTGACATTTGGCTGTATGTTCCCAGTTTTTCTGAAACCTTGAATGTTCTATGCAGAATTCGATTTTCAAAAGAAAACTTGACTGTGCAATCCGATACTAAAACGCCGGTTTTTTTAACTGCCCAACATATACAAAACCAACAGTAATAATTTGTTATTTGACCAGACAATGTAAGGGATTTAGACAAGTACCTAACTAGTGAGAAGCCATATTCCTGGTAAGATATCAAATTGGCAGACGGTCATTGCTATCCGCCGGCATGTATGTAGCTAATTAGATAAATTTGCCATTTTCGAGCGATATATAGACCTAGTAGAAATTTTAAGATAGCTGTCAAAATCGTGGCCATCTAGTCTAACTAGACACTATTTGTATTTTTAGGAACATTGTCAAAATTTCGAATACGTATACAGGTACTGGATCCTCTATAGATACCTTTGGGGGTATTGTAGAATAAATGATTTGTTATCTACACTTATGTTATTTATGTTATTTATATTTACCTCTATGCAAAATTGAATAGTTTCGGAGTTATTTTATTTTTTGTGTTTCTATTTTCAAATACATAAGCTATGACCTATTTTAGTGAATATAAAAATATCATTTAAAAGGTTTTTTTTACACTTATCATGGATCTCATGAAATAGCCGTACTTTTTTGGAAGAAATAATAATTGTAATTGTAATAAATAATAACTTGCGACCAAATGGAAAAAAATAGAAAACGAGTTGGGCGATTTTAATGGGATTTTATTTTGATTTTTTATTATAACATGCTATAAGAAAAGTACTCTAAAAACTACTCCATTGTATCGGCTTTTCAATGAGAATATAAATCTACGTTTTTGTTTCACAAATATTTAAAAAATGCTTAACATTATGCCGTACTTCTATAAAGTAAGCATTTCGCGCCTTGAATCGACAACCTCTTTTTCTTGGCATTTCTTTGTATCGCAAATTTTATTATTATTTCCTTAATTACAGTAGGTACGGCTATTTGATAGGGTACACGATGAAGATACAAAACAATAAAAACTTTCAATTATTATATTTATATTCACTAAAATATGTCTTAAAGTGGGTTTTTGAAAAAAAAACACAAAAAATTATATGCTCCGAAAATATTGATTTTTACATTGATGTAAATATGGCTGTTTTTATAGAAAATAATCACTTCTAGCACTTCCCCAAGAGCATCTATCGTGGAACCATTAACACTGTTTGTATGAGATATATCCATGTTTCTTCGAAACATTGTTTGGAATCAATTCGTGAAACGTTGGGTTGGCAATGCTACTTAGCGTACGACGTACGTGTCGGCATGGCATCGCGGCTACCGAATTAACGGTCAAAATGAGGTTTATTAGGACAGCCTACATGATAAGCATCTTCGGCATCGGACCATTATACACCTGATTTACCTTCACAGATTACGAGCGGTTAATGGAGTCTGCATGCTTTTAGGTGTGAATGAATCCTGTGGAAGGTAGATACCATTCTTGATAAAAGCAAAACGTAAACTCGTATATCGCCAAAATAAGACTATATCGAGGCTAAATATATGTATGTACGTCGATTATTATAATTTGAGCCTATTGAATGTATTACTCCACACAAAGAGAATGCATACATAGAATGCATACATATCGATACATTACATATAAAAGATTTTAGACTTACGAGCTATTTCTGTCGACAAACACACATACGCGGCGGTTGCTGTATACTGACAAAGGAAACAGTTGAAGCAAAAAGTAGACCAGATATTGTGGACTTATCGGTTGAAAAAATCATTGAAATATCATGCATTGAGGTTAAAACAACTAGATACATCATTGTATGTATATATCGAAGCCCAAATAGCGATTTCAACATATTCTTATGCCAAATGGACAAGATCTTAAGTATCATTAGCAAGCGCAAGGATGAAGCATTTGTTATTACCGGGGACTTCAACGTGGATTTATTGAAGCTATCATCGCAAGCAAACTCACTAAAAGATCTCTTTATGTCATATGGACTGCAGACGATCGTGGATTTTCCCACCAGAATCAACAAAACAACGGGCAGTGCGACTTGCATTGACAATATCTTCACTAATGTTTCAACAGACCATTCTTATATTCATAATGTCGTTATTACTTTTTCTGATCACAATGCACAGATATTAGAGACTTTATGTATTAAAAAAATGTCATATAAAGGGCATGTTTGGAAACGGCAGATAACTGATACAAATAAGGCTATATTTTATAAACAAGTAGCAAGCGTGAAACTAGATTTAAACTCAGGGCCTGATAATGTTTTTACAAATTTCATTAGAAAATTCAATCTTATTTTTGAGTCAAGTTTTCCAAAACGCCTATGTACATCTAAACAATGCAAGAAACCATCTTGGATCACACGTGGACTTCAAATATCACAAACTAAACTACAACTTCTACAAGATATACTAAATCGCTACGAAAGCGGCTCCCTAAGATGCTACTACAATAAATATAAACAAGTTTACAGGATGACTGTTATATCCGCAAAGAGAATATCAATTAAAAATGAAATTCTTAATTCTAAAAACCAAAGTCGGACGACATGGGACATTATAAATAGAGAATGTAGGAACAAAACTACAAGAAACATCGAATCTATCGAATTACTACACAATCAGATAAAATACACAAATCCACAGGAACTTACAAACATCTTTAATTACCACTTCATTAATACATGTAATATCATTATAGACACGGCGAAAAGTAATCAAAGTGTGAGTCTACCGGATAGTTTGCCTGCCTCATTACACCTCTATCCGATCACAGAGGGTGAACTTAGTGCGTGTTTTAAATCATTAAAATCCAAGTCGGCTACTGACATATGGGGCCACTCCATGAAATTAATCAAGGATATATCGCCAGTAATCAAAGTGTGAGTCTACCGGATAGTTTGCCTGCCTCATTACACCTCTATCCGATCACAGAGGGTGAACTTAGTGCGTGTTTTAAATCATTAAAATCCAAGTCGGCTACTGACATATGGGGCCACTCCATGAAATTAATCAAGGATATATCGCCAATAATTACGCCCATCCTATTACCGATTTTAAATAAATGCCTAAAGCAAGGCATTTTCCCCACTGCTATGAAAACAGCAAAGGTTTTGCCGATATTTAAAAAAGGCAGTAAAACAGATATAAATAACTTTCGTCCTATATCTTTGTTGCCGTGTTTCTCAAAGGTCTTTGAGAAAATTATATTTAATAGAATAAATACTTTTTTAGATACTTTTAATGTTATTATAAGAAATCAATTCGGCTTCAGAAAGCATAAGTCGACCACTATGGCAATTAGCGAGTTAGTAAAGCAAATTTTAGAATCACTTGACACATCTCAAAATCCCATAGCCGTTTTTTGCGATCTATCGAAGGCCTTCGACTGTGTGAATCACCAGATTCTTCTAGATAAACTAGAGAGGTATGGTATCCGCGGTAGAGCTCATAGCCTGATCACATCATATCTAAATAGGAGATACCAAATTGTGGAAATAAACAATGCTAAGTCATTGCCAAAATTAATTGCACGCGGGGTACCTCAGGGCTCTATACTTGGACCACTACTATTTATTATTTTTATTAATGATATCGATAGGACAATTACGCCGCCAGTAAAGACGCTTCTATACGCCGATGACACCAGCTTCTTTTTTGAAAATAAAAACACCCAGGTCTTGGAAAAGCTGATAAACGAGCAGCTTCTTGTGGCTAACACTTGGTTTGAAAAAAATCAACTTTTCATAAACCCATCAAAAACGGTAGCGATGAAATTTTCAACTACTAAAAAGAATGACAAAAATATAACGATTAAAATGGAATCAGAAAATATAAATATTGTCAGAAATACTAAATTCTTAGGGATCACTTTAGATGAAAATTGAAACTGGAATCAACATATCAATAATTTGTGTGCAACTTTGTCATCGGCAGTCTATGCTATAAGAAAGGTGAAATTTCTGGCTGGCGAACGTGCAGCGATCAGTGTGTATCACTCCTGCTTCCATTCAAAGATGTCTTATGCGATACTACTATGGGGTAATGCAACCGATACCCATCGCGTTTTTGTGCTACAAAAGCAAGCCGTTAGGACAATTTTTGGTGTAAGCAGAGAAACACATTGCGCCCCTTTTTTTATTAAAGCTGGTATCCTTACCATGTCGTCCATGTACATATATCAGTGCCTTTTATACGCCAAAGAGAATGTTTTAAATTGCGAGCTTCACTCCACTCGGCATAGCCATAATACGCGACATAAAAACAACGTGTTATTGCCTAAAGTACGCTTGACTAAATATCAAAAAACATTTTTATATATTAGTTTTAAATTGTTCAATGCTTTGCCATCATCGACGAAAAGACTTGAGATGGCAGCATATAAAATCTGTTTGAAAAATCAGTTAGTCAAACATGCCCTTTACAAACTGGACGACTTTTATGATATTGCGTCCACAATTGCTTGATTATAAATAACCATATTATGACTATACTTTCGAACTAAGTTTTAGATTTTATTGACATTGTTTTTAATTACGCATGTTTCAGTTTTTTTTTATGGTATTGATTATTATTTGTTTGATTATTGATTATTTTGTAAATTTGACTATTTTTAAGTAATCACCTCTGATTACAATTATTTTTTTTTCCTTTTAATTAATCAAAGCGGTTTTATCATCCAGTAAATTATGATTGTAAAATTTGACATGTTCCTCAGTATTGTGAAATGCTTTTATGGAATGAATAAATGATGATGATGATGATGATGAGTGGTTATACATATACTTCATACGGATTGCACGCTTTGAACTAGAAATTGTGTCAACAGAAACAAATAATAGAATAATGTCTTATTTTACCGATACAGCCCGAGTAGCACAAATTGGATATATAAAGGTCACCGCAACGTTATCGTTACAGCTTTTAGTCACAAAAACTGGTAATATAGCAGTCGCATAAACGTTTATATAACGTCTATATCACCGGATTAAGCGCATTTTATAAGGCTATTAGCTGAATAGTGGCTAAATAGCGGTCATAACGGCTACCTTCGGTGGTATAAGAAAGCTGAATAAGCGCTTATAAAGCACTTACAGTGCATGCTGTGGCACCCTTATATAGCCAGCGGCTATAAAAGTGTCTCCAATTCATAGTTTATTTATTACAAGTTCTAGTCGGGTAATGCCTTGAAATGATATAGAAAGGTAAACAAAAGGAAGCTGCATGATCATTTGTCATCGCAAACTTAAAATTCCTAATGGCTCCTAATAAATTGTATTGTGTTGACTTTAAAATTATTGTATTGTAATTGAGAGTCTAATGACAAATATACAGCGTTAAATCTTTGTAAAGCAATTACTGCACTTAAATATGATTATAAGCTGTATAAGGGTGGTTATATAGACCAATATAAAGCCTTTTGAGGAGTAAGGGTAATGTAGTAGCTTTTGTTTTGTTTGGTCTATAAAGGTTATTTATTCGACTACTATACAGATGTCAATTATAAAATGGTTATAAATAAGTATGCTTTATGCCATTTATACCACCCTTATTCGACTAAAAGGCTTATACAGCTAAAACGCTGTATAACATAGCTGAATAAGCGATAATAGAGCAATGTCGAGAAGCCATTACTCGCTCGTTATAAAGGAAAAGCAGATTGAACCTTTATACGACAAAATTATATGACTAAAATGTAATATAAGCCAAATAGCTTTAAATTAAACCTTTACATAGCTGAACTTAATCTAAACGCCTTTACATGACTTTTAATCAGCTTAAAGCTATATTCGGCACTTCTTATATGGCTTTTGTGCTTGTTGGGTGGTGGCCACTTGTGAGTTGCAAAGCAACTAGAACAATAATTTAAAAAACAATAAAACACGACTGCCTTTACAAAAGTATTTATTAGAAACAATTTGTACGCGCTGAAAAGCACATTTTTAGAGTATAAAGTCCTTTGTTGAAACAACATTCAATTTACGTGCTTAAGACGTGTGCTTGGAAACGATTGAGCATTCTGTGAGTCAGTCAACGGGCCTTGCCCATGGTCCGTGACATCTTCCGCTGGGAAATTGCCCTTTAGCGGGTCTTTACGTGAGCCGGGCCTATTGACCCAGCTTTCTGGGTATCGTGACGATAGCGCGCCACTCGTGATACTATTAGCCTCGCGCTTACCGCCGCCGCCGCATTCAATAAAATGTTTTTTAGTAAATATTTGTGGTTTATGTATATGGCCATATAAATATCTATATATTTTCGGAATCTACTTAATCAGTCATTTCATTTGATAATAGGTAAACGCCATGTATGTATTTATCTTTATTTATTGGACAATTATTTATTTGGACAATTTGGACAATTATTTATTTGAGAGTTGGACTATTTAGGTAATGAAACCCGAAATAACATAACATTTAAAATTTATGGTAGAATATAGAACAGACAACATACATACATGCACGTGTGCATTTTTATTATATATATAAAACGGGGGGGGGGGGGGGGACAAGAAGTGAAATCTGCCCCAGGTGCCAATCTCTCTTAGTCCGTCTCTGCATACAGAAGAAGCCTTTAAACAATAACAACAACACCTTCAACAACTTCTTCCGTATCTTTGCCATTATTTGTGTTTTCAAAATAGAAAAACCGAGTTCAACATTACGGCTGAAACTTCTCACGTGCGCTATCCTGATCGATCTCCAATGCCAGATACCGACCAGTCCGCTAGTAACCATAATAATAATTTGGCCACCCATCGCAGTGTTACATCTTAGGAGTTATGCTCGATTCGGTCTTGCGGTTGCGATTTAATTTCTTGCGAACTTAAAACAAAGCCAATTAATAACAATAAACGTCATATGTAGAATACGCCGGAGGCATGCGGTTAACCGATGGCAAGCACGCTGCCAAAAAGCGGCCACCGCTGGTTTGAGAATGTTCTTTATAGCAATTAATTGGATCGTATTAACCGGTATGCAGCTATAAAACGACATTTAACATATAAAACAACATGGACGTATCTACTATTATTTTCATACAGTACTTTTATTATTACAGGCTGGTCATCAAAATGGAAATTTAACAACATAAAGATTCCTTTATTATATATATACACAAAAAAAATGAGTTAAAATATTAATATTTTGAAGGCGGGTTAAAATGTTGTTGGACACGTTACTTAATATTGTCGATGAAATGATGTCCGCAAGAGAATTTGGAGTATTACACTACTACAATACAATCATTTTAAAGTCAATAAAATGCAATATATTAGTAGCCATTAGGAATTCTATATTTGCGACGGCAAATGATCATGCAGCTTCCTTTCGTTACCATTCTATATCATTTTAAGGCATTACCCGACTAGAGTTGTATTAAAGTATCAATAGGAGACTTTTTTACAGCCGCTGGCTATATAAGGGTGGCTTATACCACCAATGGTAGCCGTTATGACCGCAATTCAGCCACTATTCAGGTAAAATCCGTATAAAATGCGCCTAATCCGGTCATATAGCAGTCATATAAACGTTTATATGACTGCTATATGACCAGTTTTAATAACTAAAAGCTGTAGCGATAACGTTGCCGTGACCGTTATATAGCCAAATTGTGCTGCTTGGGTTTTATGTTGGGAAGTCATTTTCGATGTTTTAAAAGTTATGTTGTACAAACCTTAAAAAAAGGAGTGTAATGTGTTCAGGGTTCATCTATATATGTTTTTCGTTTCTTTATTCCATTGTAACTTCTAAACGCTCGAACCGATTTAAAAGTATGTGGTATTGTTGGAATCGTTATATCATCCAAAGTATCATAGAGTACCTTACTGTCAAAATATCCAAATTACCAAGTAAATAGTTGTCTAAATGTCCAAATCTCTAAATGTCGTAACATAAGTATAATGTGTTTAGAGTCAAATGAAAGTTCTGGTGAAGTATATATTTCAAAAATATATATGTATCTATATGGATAAATACATACAACACAAATATTTCCTTAAAAAAACCGTAATAAAAATATTTATAAATACAGTAGTTCACTTTTAATATACTTACTTGTAATTTATATTATAAATTTCTGGGGTGGCGGGTTCGCCTGTAGTAGTTGACAACTACAAAGTGACCTGCTTGTGTAGCCACTTACCTGTTCCATCTGTATCAGATTAATTTTACAACCGTAGCTTGGTTGTAGTATGAAAGTAACCGATACGGTTGTCAGTGGTTGGATTAGCGTTAATGGTGCATGAGCTTGGTCTGCGCGGATGGTGCAGTGAGCGGACGATACTTAATAAGTAGCCACCTCTTAATGAGCTTTTTGGCTTGTCGCTTAACGACGCGGGCGCCCAAGATCCCACGCTTTCCAACAGACGGACGCGCGCCACACGCAACTCACTGTATTTGGTGACTGCTCCAGTTAATGCGCCGCGCGCGTGACCGGACTACTCGAACTGTCTCCTCGTGTCCTCCCTTGATTAACAGTCGTCTGTCAATCGCGATCGTCGTACGCGTCTTCGTCTTCTTGATCTACTGCACTGATACGTATATTATTCTAATAATAATAATAATAAAACGCTTTATTCGTACGAAAACTGCCGTACCATTGCCGGCAATATTTTAGAGTTAACATAAATGTTTGTTTGCAGCCAAAAAGATTCAATAAATTCTATTTCTCAGGATTTAAGACTAAAATATGGTATGTTTGGAGCGGGCGCCGGCCGTCGATTCAACATGAACCGTCTGCGGAGATAGTTGCTAAAGGCACTATTACCGGAGATAGTCGCTACGGAGATAGTCGCTAAAGACACACCAAATAATTTATACTTTTACACGACTGCCCAACAAATATTGTGATCAGGGTTCATCTATGTATATTTTCAGTTTCTTTATTCCACCATAACTTCTAAACGCTTCAACCGATTTAGACGTTGTTAAAATCACTATGTCATCCCGAGTGTCATTGGGTACCTTAACTGTCCAAATATCAAGAAAGTAGTTATCTAAATGCCCAAATGTCTAAATGTCAATAAGTTAACATAAATATATCGTGTTTAGTATCAAATTAATCAAATGAATTTTATGGTATACCATAAAATAAATAAAATATGTTTCAATTGCGCAACCACGAAAAGTCGCCTCATCTACGATGCCCAGAATGTGTAGATGTCTGGTTTTAGTCTGGCATGCCCAGCGAACATGCCCACTATAATCGTTCAGGATCGTTCTAGAGTGTTCCAATCATTATCAAGTCAGTCGGAGGTTGGTTGGATCTTACAACAGCTGTCTTCACATGCCAACATCATGTCGTTCTAAAATCTGTCCTTTGCCCATCATCCCCTCTCTAATTTCCTTGAATTCTACTATAATTATGTTCTCTTACGTACTAAGAGATGTCCTACTTACTAAGTTGGGTCGCGACGCCTACGAATGAGCGGACTGCGCTTTGCCGGTATGCGGACAAACGATCGTCCAATATCCTATGCTATGTCCGATATACATGCCGGGTTACACGAGGGAATTATGATAGCCCGTTCTAAGTTCCAATATGACATGGCTGCTGCACACAGGGTTGGCTCGGGACAGACCATTTTAATAAAAGATTGTTTTTAAAATTGTGTTTTTAATACTAACTGACACAAATTTTCCCGAATAATCGCTACGTATCTGATTCGAACCGGCAGAATTGACCCCTTTCGTCGCATGAATCGCCTTTTCTCCTCTCGATTCGATAGCATTGACATTTAAAGTTCTCCCTGCATACAATGTAAGGTAAGTAAGGTACGGTTTGGACGTTGGGAGCCCGCCTTTCGGTGGCACGACGCGGACAGCTGACGCGCAGCGGCTGATATAGATAGGGATCTGCGAAGGCTTTACGGCCATTAAAATGACGGCGATTGTATAAAAGCGATCGGTGAGAAATGGCGTCTCGCCGTGGACGACATTTCTCATTTCGACTCGTACGAGTGCGATGATTACCGACGATTGTGCCTCAAGTTTTGGCGTAAATAAATATAGAAGTTTACGCCAGATACTATAGGTGACACTTTAAAAATCTTGGTGTAACGTTTTCATGACAATACAATATCATAGATTAACTCAGAAACAAAAAAATCGACAGAGATTGTATTCTCGTAAATAAATTTGATTTCAAGTAAATATATTAAAAATAATAAAAAACACGACTACTGTTACAGAAAGTGAACTATTGTATTTATAATTATTTTTATCATTGAATATTTGTGGTTTATGTATTTATCTATATAAATAGATGTATATTTCCGGAATGCACTTAATTAGACCTTCAATTTGACACTAAACACAATGTATTTATGTATTTTTTTGACATTTGGACAGCTTATGACACTCGGGATGACATAAAAATTTAAACAAGATGACACATATCTAAATCGGTTTAAGCGTTTAGAATTTATGGTGGAATAAAGAAACGGAAAACATACATAGATGAATCTTGAAGACATAACACTCCTTTTTTGGGCAGTTGTGTAATAAATACACAGCTTTATAATGTAGATTATAATCTGAAACACATAATTTTGCTTAACATTTATATATTCAAATTTGATCAACAATCAACATTTATATTATATTCAGTATTATTTAGGCAACAAATCTTACGAAACACTGCTCTCTAAATAGATAAATTAGAAAATGAGAGAATAACAGTACGTAAGTTCTATACTTACATAAAATATGTAATATGTAAATTATGTATGTATGTATAGGTAGATAAGTTTAAAGTTTAATTACGCAATTATTTTTTAACTGGTTCTCCACTTTATGATGAAATTCACGTCTACCGAGACTAAATATAATCGATCGCGTTAAATGACTAGTCGCACAGTTCCATTTCACATTGAGCCGCCGCCGCGCCGCCGCGAAAGGGTGGAGATGGACAGAGGGAACCTCAACTTATAGCGAGCATTTTTGCGTCAGCGAGAATTTATAAATCGGTATAACGCGACACTCAGCATCTACCATGCTGGATTTCGTCTTAAAATGTAGCTTTCGATTTTACAAGGTAAAATATATGAATTTTAGAGAGTTAACAGCCATTTATAGCTAAATAAATTAAAATATAATTAAGGATATCGACTAAAACATAAGCAAAAAACATCCTGAAACATAGAGAATGAGTAGCTATAAAAGAGCAGCTCAGCAGGTATCCAGTAGCATACCATTTTCAGCAGCTGAGAGGGTCAGGAGGTACTGGGCACGGCGAAACGTGAACGTTTACGGTGCTCGTAGTACCTCGTTCGGAGTCACACTCGATATCTTTTATGATATTATTCGTGGCACATTAGATTTGGAATTTCTTCACGTAAATACCTCGACTGTGCATTGTGAAACGATTTTTTACCGATTACCGATTTTTTACCACCGCAAAATCTGGCAACTTATACACAAAATCCGGCAACTTACATTGATTTGTTATTTGATTAAATGATGCCAGGGATTTATAAGAGTCAATTGTGAGATGCCATATTCCTAATAAGTGAGCAAAATTACCGACGGTTTTTCCTATCCGCCGGCGTTTATATAGGTATTAAGCTATATTTGCCATTTCCCAGCGATATATAGACCTAGTTGAAATTTTAAGATAGCTGTCAAAATCGCTGGCATCCAGGCTAATCAGATCATATTTGATTTTTTGATGAAAATTATCAAGGTTTTTAATATGAATATGTATGAAATGTATTCGTGTGTATCATTTCGTGTTTTTGGGGACACTAAACTACCAGAAATATATTATTTTTTAACATTTATTTTCTGATGGCTGTATGGTCTCTCAAAGTCCGAGATAATTTGAAAGGCGCGAGCGTGAAGAGCGAGACGAACGATGGTCTCGCTCCCTCACTTCGTACATTTGTTAAAGTTAGCTAAATAAGTTAATCAAAGTCGCCGGAATCTCGTACTTTCTTACTACGTTCGCAGACAAACATTTTATGGGAAGTTCTGATTAATGGATTTATAACATTAGCCTCTGGGAATTGTAATGTATTCCTGCACTGGTGGGTTAGGTTAGGCACAGTATAGTAACAAGACTATATAACTACAAGACAATGCGGGAAGAAGGTGCGACGAAAGTGGGGCCAGGGGTAAGTCATGACGCTCCTTAGGCCCATAGTTACGGCGCTGTGAGCTATGACGCGCTGTGGGCGCAGTTTGTGTCCGCTCTTACTATTACTTTTTTGTGTAGATTAACGAGTCGACGCCAAATGGTATTCTCAGAACAAATCGGTAGCATAATAGCATCTTCGTCGCCGGGGCACTGTAAATGTGGACGGGACGATGCTTCAAGAAGAAGACGAGTAATCAGATTACGATTTGTGGTAGCCCTTAAGATTTCTGACGTCTCTTGCTACGATTTCAATTTTGTTCTAAGAGAAGCTACTGTGGGTTAGGTTAGGTTGGGAATTGTAATGTATTCCTGCACTGGTGGTTGTATTTTATGCCCGCGAATCGTTTAGTAAATACTTATTTTATAATTAGAAGTAGGCTTGGTAGATGGAAGGCGGTGCTGAAGGAGCTGTACGGGCTGAGTTGCCTGTCATCAGTGCGACTCGTCGTTATTCACCTCTGTGGCATTCGTAAAGCCTGCTTGAATACGTTGCATCATTGATGAGCGCATGGCTTGATATTTTAACGATCTCGTTCTGAATAAATATGCCATTCTACAAATCGATTCAGAATATCTCATTCATCGAGTCGGTCGGTCTTTCGGAAAACGAATTTTTGCGTTTTCGATGCCCGCCCATGCGGACGATTCCACATATTTCACTTCTGAATAACTGAGCCTTTGGATAATCTCGCTATCATAGTCGTGTGGAATGAGGAACGATGCGACGCTTTTCACACGACTGTCCAAAAGGAGTGTTATGGGTTCAGGATTCATCTATGTATCATTTCCTTTTCTTTATTTAGCCATAACTTCTAAACGCTTCAACCGATTTAGAAGTGTGTGGAATTGTTAGAATCGTTTTGTCCTCCAGAGTATCATAGGTAACGTGACGCGTCCCCTTGCTCTCATATAAGGAGAAAGCAGGGTCTTTAATATAAATCGCCGTGTGACGCGGTGGGTGTTGACATTCATCATTTGACAGTTTATTTTTTTCCGTTATTTTCGCGGCTGTCAGGAATAGATCCGGTAGGCCTAGTAACGAAGAGAAATATTTGGAATAAAAATTTAGCAAAATAAATTATAAAAAGTGTTTAATTATTAAACTCCACAAAATATTACCGATTTCTAAATAACCGTTTTTGGTTATAACGAATTTATTCCATTCCAACATTTTGAAAAATATTTAAACTACGCAATTGCACCCGGAAAAAAAACCGGTATGTATTAATAATGAAACCCTGATTTTTTATTCCACTATAACTTCTAAACACTTGAACCGATTTAGAAGTGTGTGCTATTGTTGTTGTTTGTTGAACCGTTATGTCATCCAGTGTGTCATAGGGTACTAAACTGTTCAAACGTAAAAAAAATAGTTGTCTAAATCTCCAAATGTCAATAATAAAACATAAATATATCGTGTTCAGTGTCAAATGAAAGATATGATTAAGTACATTCTGGAAATATATATATATATATATATATATATATATATATATATATATATATATATATATATATATATATATATATATATATATATATATATATATATATATATATATATATATATATATATATATATATATATATATATATATATATATATATATATATATATATCTGTATTAATACATAAATAAACCTCTAGTATTTCATAAAAAAACGTAATATAAATTATGGTTATAAACACAATAGTTCACTTTCTGTAACGGCCGTCGTGTTTTTTTAAAAATATTTTTAATATATTTACTTGTTTCTGTAATTATTGTTCACATGATTTAGTTTAATGGATTTAATTTTAATTTTAATGGGTTCTTGTTACCTATATACTCGTATATAAAAATAGATTGGTATATCTGAGCTTAAGAGACATCGACACTGTTTGACTGATCAACATGAAAGTTGATCAGAGTGAGTTTTAATCAACCGGCATTATGGAAGATAAAGAATAAATACGAGCAACTAAAACACTCTTGATTAAAAAATGTGAAGAAAAAAAATGACATTTTTATTTTTAATTCCTTTGAAAACATTAACTGTTGGTCTAAATCTAACAGTAGATAAATATTAGCGAATAAACAATATTCGCGATATTTCAACTACCGCTAAATAGGGCAGCGCGCTCAACGCTACAATTTAAAATAATTAAAACAGTTTTTATTACTTTCTCTTAAAATTCCCACGCGAACCTAATGGATACCCACCTTTAGAAACATATGGGACGTTAAAAAATATGTGAAACCACCACTTTCATACATTATTATTCAGTTTTACATGTGTGCATGTATCCTAGTAGGCGGCATTCAATTTTATTTTTAGCGATAGGCGACAAACTATTTCCTTCACTTATTTTCAGTTCTTTGCTGTTTGATGACTTGGGAGCTAATGGGCCCTTGCTGAGTTGGCCACGAAGACCCATTCTGTTCAGGGTTGGCCACACTCACGGGTCAACACCCATCCGGCGGCCTCCACGCATGAAGTGCGAGCCCGGGCAGGACTCTGGCCTTAGGGCTAGTTTCCCCTAGGAGTCAACCTTCTGGCGCTCCTGGACGGTCTGCGCACCGCGCGGCGTAAGCCAATCGATTATGCTCTCTGACTAACAGTCAGGGGAGTCTGAAGCAGTACTGTTTCCTACAGAGCGGGGGTGGTTGCGGACCTTACGTCGACTGCTCTTGAAACGACCATCTACTACCCGATCCTGGGCGAACAGGCGGGCAAAGGATGCCGTGGTTCGCGATAGATTCGGTTTACACCGTTTCACCGCTCGAACTCGTAAGCAGGCGAGAGACCGGAGTAATCTGGTTGCAATTAGAAGTAAGGACGTGAGTGTAAGCTCGCTGGGTAACATACCTGGTTATCTCGCGGTTAAGGCGTTGGCCTCTTACGGACATGTGGCGGAGCTTCGGTGGACTGTTTTGTCCATGTCTTCTGCTCTCACTTCACGGGAGATGTTTCAATGTTACTTGCTCCTCCAAATCGTAAGAGCGTAGTCATTTTGGTCGAAAGCCACCGAAACCGAAACTACTGGAACGCGATAGTAACCGTAACGATCTCTCCGTCTCAATATCGTATGTCAAAGAGTCAGCCACGCATTTTTCTCGTACTTGGCTGGGCTGAAATCGTAAATTTTTGCACCGCTATGCAGGCGCATTAAACACAGGCCACTTAAAAGAGATGCACGAGGGCAACACTGCTCTGGCAATTATGCGCAATTGGGTTGCTTTTTATTTTCGAAATCACAACCGCACTTTTGTCGGCAATATTGTTCATATCACTAGCTCTTGAGATGAGATCGATCTTTTACGATTTTTTACGCCGTCTTTCATAATACATGTTCTTGTAGCAATACCCCTTGCACAACTAGGCTTGTCGACTACTGCGGGCGAGCCAGTCACCTCAGGAAGTTTTACCGATTAGACGTTCTATCTTCCTGGAGTGAGCGCAGAAGTCTTGGACAAAACAGTCCACCGTCTAGCTCCGCCACAAACCCGTAAGAGGCCAACGCCTTATCCGCGAGATAGCCAGGAGTGTTACCCGGCGGGCTTACACTCACGCCCTTACTTCCAATTGTGACCAGATTACTCCAGTCTCTCGATTGGTTACGAGTTCGAGGTCGCTGGAGGAAGCGGTGAAACGGTGTATACCGAATCTATCGCGGACCACAGCGTCCTTTGCCCGTTCACCCAGGATCGGATAGCCGATGGTCGTTTCAAGAGCGGTCGCTGTAAGGTCCGCAACCACCCCCGCTCTATAGGAAACAGTACTGCTTCCAGACTCCCCCGACTGTTCAGAGTGCACAGTCGTGCACAGCGCCAGAACGTTGATTCCCAGGGGAAACTAAACATAAGGCCAGAGTCCTACCCAGGCTCGCACTTTATACCTGGAGGCCGTCGGATAGGTGTTGACCCGTGAGTGTGACCAACCCTGAACAGAATGAGTCTTCGTGGCCAACTTAGCAAGGGCCCATTAACTCCCCTTGCACAGCTAGAAATATTCTAGCTGGCTTTAAGGTGGACTTAGATCAAGTACGGTACACTTACAGCTATGAAAAATCGCTGTTATTCGCGAGGTAATTAGCATCTCAGTAGCTCGTGCCAACAAGGGTTTGACACTACCCTCCAAACCCCCAATACAGTTTGTGCGGGATGGCTCTAAAGGCAAAAAACATTTAACAACAAAACCTTTTCAATAATCCAGAAAGCTTCAGATTCAATTCTCGAGGTCGATTCGGTCTCTAAGCGGTATAAATTCCCTGAAAGTCTCGGATGAGCCCTCCATCCAGATATAACTCTTTACTCTCTATCTCGGAAGGTGGCCCTTATTGTAGAATTAACTGTTCCATGGGAATCAAATATCCCGAAAGACCACGAGTACAAATTAAATAAATACCTGATATCGCAAATGCCGTCACCCGGAACGGCTTTACTGTTCACCTTCACGCGGTGGAAGTTGGCGATCGTGGCCTGCCAGCTAAATCTCTGTTTTACCTCTTTAAAGATCTTGGTCTTTCCAGAAAAATAATCAACTCTTTCCTAGAAAAAATATCTAAAACCGCGATTTGCGCATCTCAAAATCTATGGTTTCGAAGGGAGAGTGAATGGGTGGTAAGGTGAACGCTCACATGTGGCAAGACAGCTGTCCTAAACCTACCACAGCCGGTCGTTAGTCCGGAATCCATTGCTCACCCCCCAGAAGTGTAAAAAAATAGTATTATGATGATCCGGTCGGTGAATTCCATGGCAGCTCCGTTTGTATTTTATTTATTTTGTTGTGTACTTCGTAACAAAGGAGATTCACTGATCCCCCATACAAGCCTGTGCTAAAAATAACCATGTATTTATGTATTTAACCATGTATTTAATATAATAAAAGCCACTCACACAGCAGCGGAGGAGTCCAAGGATCGAGTTTTGGTATGCTTGTTTTTACAAGAATGCCCAACGAGAAAAAAAAATATGTGTTCAGGGTTCATCTATGTATGTTTTCCGTTTCTTTATTCCACCATAACATCTAAACGCTTGAACCGATGTAGAAGTGTGTAGTATTGTTAGAATCGTTACGTCATCCCAATTTTAGGAGGTCGATATGTATACATATGTAAGTAATAATATGAAATTTAGGTATACATATACATAGATATACACATACATACATACATAAATACATATATACTTTATAGATAAATATTAAATAATACTATATAGATTTAAAAAATCGTGGTTATTTTAGTATATATGTTATTAATGTCTCCGTTTCTTCTCGACTCATACATAAACCACTAATAATTCATTTAAAAATAAAAGCAAAAAAAAATATTATAAATACAATAGTTCTGTAACGGCAATCGTGATTTTTATCCTTTTCAATATTATTTACTTGTTACATTTGATGAATAGATTTCTCTATTTCGACGAGGACATAATATGTTTATAGATTTCGTATCGCCGGCGAACGACCACCCTCCATCCATTCGCCATAAAAACAGAAATTACACTATTTGAAAATAAAATCAATCGATTCGTGATTAAATCAAACTAAAAAAACCAAGAAAACAATAAAAATGCACGTTATTACAACAGCGAATGCGGTATTGACGTGTATATCGGAAAATTTGGGAAGTTTTTCCATTTTACTTTCCTGCCTAAGGAATCGTTTGGTCATGGCATGAACTGAAAAGTTCACCCTGATTGAAATCCGTTCACCCTGGGTTGGCTCCCGACCAGGGAACTCCTCAACGGTTAACAGCAGAGACCCAAAATTTTGTATACGCATTAAATTAAGATAGGGGGCTTCCATGTTCTACCATGACATGGCTGATGAACCCTGGGTTGGCTCCCGATGAGAGAACTCCTCAACGGTCAAGAGCAGAGACCCAAAATATTGTATACCTACGTATTCAATTACGATAGCCCCTTACATGTTTCACCATGACACGGCTGATGAACCCTGGGTTGGCTTCCGATGAGGGAACTCCTCAACGGTCAACAGCAGAGACCCAAAATTTTGTATACCTACGTATTCAATTATGATAGCCTCTTCCAAGTTCCACCATTACATGGTTGATGTACCATGGGTTGGCTCCCGATGAGGGAACTCCTCAACAGTCAACAGCAGAAACCGAAAATTGTGTATACGAGTTTCGATTTCGTTTACGATTCGATTTCAATTTTGTTTTCGATTTCGATTTTTATTTATTTATTTATTTATTTATTTATTTATTTATTTATTTATTTATTTTCAGGAAAACCAACAGCTAATTATAATTTAACAATGCCGGAGTAACATAGCAGAGAGCCAATTAAAGGTTTTCACGTTTAAATAACGTTGTAGAAACATATGTGATCTTTCAATTAAAGCTATCGATGAAGAATGCATCAAAAATTATTCAACAATTAATGCTAAAAAATTCACTGTTCAGCCGCTGCCTAGCTGAGTTAACACTCGTACAGAATAGATCAAAGTCAAAGCGTTTAATCATGTCATTGAAATTGTCACTTGTTCGCCACAGAAATGCATTTTGCCTATAGTTGGTACCAGCATGAGGAACATGAAGAGCAGGGTTAAATCTATTGAGTTTGGAAGGAACACGGAGATTAATTTTATTTAGTAAGTCAGGACAGTTAATATTATTGGACAGTTAATATTATTTTGATCATCATGGGGGGGGGGGGGGGGTTAAAGGGTGGCGCTAGGTTGAGGGGGAAGGGGTGGTGGTGGTGGTAGGATTAATAAAATTATTATTCAGATGAATTAAGTTATCGGATATTTGACAGGAAAGTCTTGGGGTGACACAAACGATTTTTTAATATACACTGGGAACTCCTACTGTTCAAATGAGATGTAATGTATGGATGTGCACAACTTTAAACGGTGCTATGTAGGTTTTAAAGGGAGTCCCTTTGTCACCGGCGAACGATCACCCTTAATCTATGTATCTCAAAAACCAAGCTCATCCTTTTACATAATAAAATATCTCCAAAAGAGTCGAATTTAAGCAAACAAAATGAATAAATCACATTAATTAAATCGGCGAATGCCGTTTCTGGAATATATGACAGCTCGATAAATTTGAAATTTATAAATCTATTAATTTATTAACAAGTAAATATATTAAAAAGAAAAAAACAGGACTGCCGTTACAGAAAATGAACTATTGGATTTATAATTATTTTTATTACTATTTTTTTATAAAATATTTGTGGTTTATGTATTTTATTTATCCATGCTGCTCCGTGATGGAGATACATGTATATTTCCGGAATGTACTCAATCAGACCTGTCATTTGACACTAAGTTAAGACACGATATACATGTGGACATTTGGACAAACAGTTATTTCATATTTAGATAGTGTAGGTACCCTATGACACTTGGTAGTAATAGTAGCATTAAGTCCGCCATTGTACTTACGTCTTTTTTGTTGTGCAATAAAGAGATATTTAATTTTATATATTTAATTCATTTTAGACTTTTGTTTTTAAAAAGAAAGTCTCATATTACGAGTCTGTCCGTCCATTCGTCAGTTTAAACCTGGATATCTGAAACTAGTGCTAAAGAAAATGATTAACGGCAAACGACTCGGAATTTTCGGATCCCAGGACATACAGGTATTAGGGGAAATGAGAGGGCGGACGAGCTGGCGAATGCGGCCCGTACGCTCGGCGCTGCTGGCGGCATCCGCCTGCCCCCCTCTGATCTCTTCCCAGCCCTTGATTCCCAGTTATCCCACAGATGGACACAGAAGGGGCGTCTGTCATCCAAAATCAAGGCTCAAAGGTACTCCACCTTACAGCCGGGGATCCGGCCTAAGCCATGGTTCCATCATCAGCCACTTAGCCGCAAGGAAATAGTAGTCATTTGCAGATTGCGTATTGGCCACAGCTGCACTCCCGCTTACCTCTATAGGATACACGTCCTCCCGTTCCCCCAATGCGATTGCGGTCATGCAGTCTGCACTGCTGACCACCCCTTTTTTAACTGCCCATTTAACAACAACTATCCTAATTTCGTCTCGGACCTTACAGCCCTCAACATTCAGCTCCCACTATGTGTGGACCATCTCCTCTCCCTTAACTCTCCAAAAGTCTTCAAAATCCTCTGTAAATTTATCTCCCTTAACCAAATTTCCCTTTAGTAATAATATTCCATTCCATAATATACTAGTTTCTACTGTTTCCTTTAGTGTAAGTTATGTGTCTGTTTGTTTCAGTGCCGTCCTACTAACAATAAAGTTCCCAAATTAAAAAAATAAGTTACCACCTGGCAGAAATCACCCTCATTGAGTGGATTGCCAATAAGAAAAAAAGAAGAAGAAGATCCAGAATTTGGTCTGAAACGGGTCCCCGCTCCTTGTTGTGTTTTATTTATTAAAGTAAAGGCCGCCATTTTCAAACACTTTTAACGCGATTCGCCCGGTTGCACGAACACGAGCCGTATGCACGGTGCCAAAATGCTTCCGTGTGCACGGTGAACTATTAAAGCAGTCCTTAGCAAGTAACGAGCAAATATACAATTTCACTTTTTTATATAAATTAAATTTAGATAAATTATTTTAGATAAGTAAATCGTTTATATTTTAGATAAATAATACATTATAGTTTAGATAAATAAATAAGTTTAGATAATAGTCGCGCTAAGTTCTCTCACCAAATTGTGAGTGACCCAGCGTTGCCTTATTTACGATCCAAAGATCTATTAACTTGATCGTATACATCATTCATAATTCGTTAACTAAAATTTCATTTTATTAACAAATCCTAAATGTGTTGAAAGAGGTAGGTAGCTCGGTGTAACATGTGTTAAAAATAAAGTCTTTTATAAAATTGCCCTGTGGTTCTTCTGTCCAACCTTGTTTGATTTTTGTTGCGCATAAGTCATTTCATTGCTTTCAACCGATACGTCGCCGTAAACACTGTGGGTGGTCTTGCATGAACGTATCAGATTCTCCCATGTTATTTTAAATAATAAAACGTTTAAAACTTTACGAGGACCATCGCTCCCCATGTGACTCGACCGGTTTGCAGAAAAATCGAAATGTCAATTGTCTTAAAATTTCCGCCCCAGATAGTATGATATTTGTGCGAGTGTCCCCTCCTTTACGATGGTCCACGTCTTCGTGGAGAAATCGACATTATTTCTGCCGCGAATTTTTATTCGCTTTAGCGGAGTGGCTGTCGGATTTATTCCAGCTAATAAACTCCGCGTCACGACAATTGCTCTTGTTCGCAGCTCGGCAGGAAAGGCGGCGCGCCGACGAGATGCAATGCGATGTGACTCGGCTCGATCGGCTCAGCAGTGGCTTTGTCAATGCGCTTTTCGTCATTATGAGGCGCAGGTCATAAACCTTTCCTTCTTTTTGGAGCCGTTATTTAAAACTAATTATTTATTTATCTGGGAAGTGACCTGATGTGGAAATTTTCGAATATTATCCTGATGGACTACGGATGTGTGTCTTGTTGTTGGTGTTGTTTACGGCCCCTCCAACTACACCAACCCCAACCCACCGCACGCCAATTCACCCCCTCCCCCCCCCCCGATTGTGTCAAGTGATTATGATCGCAATATATTTATAGTATTTCTGCAGTATTTTCGTGGTATTACAATGGCTATTTTCCAATGAGTTAATGATGCAGTTTTGTAGAGAATTTTAAGTACTATCTATAACTGGATAATAACTGGATAAGTCCAGATTAATTCCGGGTAAATATTCCAGATTAGATTACATAATTTATGTAACAAGTATAATATGTATTATACAAAGTACAATCATAGTCAGTTCATAGGCTTATCAATTTTCTTATTACCGCTTATTAGGCTTGTCATTTTCTTATTACCGCTTGAAACGTTTAAACCGCTCTCCTGAGAAATTCACTTTTTGTGACTGAGCTCATTCTTTCCCTGTACCCTTCAAATATGGCAAAAAATATTTGTGTCGCTTGTATATGTTGTATATGTACCAGTTAATCGCTTGTATATGTACCAGTTAACCGTGTCAAATCTAATATTTTATGTTTTATATTAGACTCAATTTATTATAAATTTATTTGTAAAATTTTCATTTATGTTATACTTTTAAAGGATCTATTTTGATTAATTTTTGGTATAACTTAATGGCCTACCGAATCGTTTTTTTGTTTAAAGTTAATTTTCTATCAATATGTACAGAAGATATTTTTTTTGTTGTTTTTGTTTTATAATTTAAATTGATCTATAATCGTTTTTTTACTAATACTTTTTGTGTATGAATCGTCAGTTAAACGGCATACATGCAATAATAAATTTGGCATATTTAGCATAGGATGCTCAAATAAGAAATTATGTAAAATTATTAGTTATATTTAATGGTTTCTCTGATGTCGTGCGTTGACGATATGATCGGAGCCCAACGTTGTGATGTCTTGTTCCCTCAGCGTTATACATAAGGTAGGATAAACTCAATGTTTAATGCTTAAGAAGTTAATAGAAGAGAGAGATGGCTTACCATTAATAACGTCAAACGAGAGTGATTATGTACGCGCTTATATATCAGTTTATCTGATGTTAAGTGGGGTATTTTTCGGTTGAATTAATATTTGCAATTGTGAAAGACGCTCTTTTCCATACATTGATAAATTTCAACGTAAGAAAGACTCATTTGAAAATTAAATTATCATTTCTTTGAAAGCTGTTAGTCATCAGGCGATTAGACAGTTTTGCCGTGCTATTACGTCAATCGAATCTTGGAATTAGAACTGTCTGCTGAATTTAATGTTACATTGTTCATCATCATGAGTTACTATAATGTATTTATTTTTCAAGACTATCGTTTATGTACCAATTATTCCTAATAAGTAAATGAATAAATAAACAGACACGAGTGCTTCAAATTCGTATGGATTAATAGATTTAATTATCTTATGAGAGTAACTTAGAGCTTGCTAATACTTTATAGAAAACGGCTTTAAGAGAAGAAGACAGGTTACAAAGTAAGACGTGAAGGTATTTCGCGAGGAACAATAAGCGAAAATAAATGAGAGCCGAGTTTCGCAAAAGCCGCTTGATCTGAGAATAAGTGCGTGGATTTGAACCGAACGACCAGCGACCGACACAAGATTGATGCCCTCGAAGCTTCTTACTTTATTGTCAGACATTTTTTTATTACATTTCTTGCTGTATGAACGACTTATTTTGCTCACATTAACAACTACAACCACATCCTACAAAAGATTATTGGGCGGAGAAAGTATTTTTTTTCCAATGAATTGAAGCGCCCTCTTCATAAAACTCTCTGCGAGTATTGTATCGTTGCTTTCATGAAAGAAAAACTAGGTTGAAGAAAAAAAATACAAAAAGCTTATAATAAAATTAAACGCGATCAAAACCTACCAACCAGAACAAAATTATGCAAGCAAAAAAAAAACCATTAGTAGAAAATACTGATCCTTCGCAGAAATACACCGCGTATTATAGCGCATGGAGATACTTATCAGGCAAACGGAATGTAGAAAGATCTATACTCATCAAAACATTCTTCTAATCAAAACATGACATATTTTGATAAAACAAAACAATAATTGGCAGAGGACAAATCCAAAATGTGTAAAGCAGAGCAGAGAGTAAATAAATTGTATGACACCTATAGGGAAGCTAGCGAAGGAATAGGCTAGGAATAGGAATAGGTAGTGCATCACCGAAACAAGTTAAACATCAATAGAAAAAGACAGAAAGATCCAGAGCGTACTAAATATTATGGACGAAAGAAATGAAGAAGATTGACACAAAGGCAACAAATCTACTTCCTACTTCCTTATATATTGGGTTGCTATTATACCGGTCGATTGATTTCTTGTCCCCCATCCCCCTCTCCTCTTTCCTTAAAAGCAGGTGGTCTTCAACATTTAAAATGTGTACTAGGTTTACTGGCTAAGAATCACTCCTGGCTGGGGTGACACACTTCATGATTCTTCCTTCATTCATTTTATCGTGATGGTTCGGGAAAGATATCTTTTTTCGGCTATTGTGTTGCTATGACGTGCCTTAAACTTTTGGTGGCCTTTGATCAGAATATTTCAGACGTTCTTGCGATTTGGCGACTACCTCTCTTTGAGCGTACTTTCGCAAATACTTCAATATTTCGGATCAGCTCTAACGAAAACCCCTAAGATCGCTAACAGCAAATATAAGTAATATAAACTTTTATATCATTAAAAAGATCCCAAATCAACGATACCAATCCTGATCATATAAGACGCGGGTCATTCCGAGAGAAGTTCAAAGTAAGTTTTAATGGGATTGCCATTTAACGGTGCAAATCGCTTTATGATGACTTTAAGCAAAAAAGCGATACTTTCCAAAACCAGATTGGACCACCCAGTATAAAGGAGGAGATAATATCTATGACCTTGCGTCTTTGGGGGGTCTGCGATCTGTAAAATGGGACCCAATGATTGTTATTGTCGATCGGATATCTGTTCATACAACCGATCAATTAACTCGTTTAACTTCTGAAACCTAATCAGAAAAATGACGTATTTCTTTTAATTCCTAATGGCGAGTGCCATTCGGGTACCATATATCTTATTCTCAGATAACCGCGTTTTAGTATTTATTTTTGTTGTAAATACATTTTTCCAAAAATGGATAAAATAATTTATTGGAAACTTTACATCATTCTATTGTTTAGTTAATAATATTTCATTATTACCAAAGTATATTTCAATCAATAGAAATATTTCCATATTCTTAAATTAATATAGGTAAGTACTAAAAAGGAATTGCCTCAATTATTTCTGTCTAATTATCCATGTCAGCGATCTGTTAATGCACTATCGACTGAGTGAAATTTGTTATCATATATATCTAGTTATTTTGTTTCAACTATATATTCAATATAAACGCACAAGATGTAGGTATGTACCACGGAATTTTAGCTGCAAGCAGTCAAAGGTAGAAAAAACTCTAAAGCTAGAAAAGTCCTTTAATGCTTTTTTCCAAAATAAAGAAGCGGCATTTTTGAAATGGAATAGAAGAAACCGATAACTTAGTGAGTTTTTGTGGATTGTAGAGGATGTTCTTCTGTATAATTCAATAAACCAGTCAAAACACGAGTTTCATAACTTAGCGCGTTCTTTAAGTAAGCCTACGATATGGTAGACCGTGGCTAAAGATGTGGATAAAACGATCTGCAGGGTTCCGCGTTTGGACCAGTTTTTAGTAACATCCTTTCTGAAGACTCTCTCTCTCTCTTTCTAATTAACGAGCGAGTGCACCGTCAGCGCCTATGAGCATGTAACGGACCTTAAGTCCAGTTAACATAGGATCAACAAATGCATCGATTTCCAGTGATTTCCACTGACACAATTCAGCTATTATTTAATCTCGTGCAGCGGTGAATCAGCACGATGAAACAATACTTTTACTCAGAATATTTCGAAGTGCATCATTAAACGGCCTATATAAACCGGCCAAAAAGCAACCAAATTATCAGACCCCGATTGATCACCTTCCCCCAAGGTTGCGACGGCATATCCGGTAACACCTCTACGAGGTCGCTCAACGGATCCGGCTCCTTGGTTTCCTTTCCTTATCCTCACTAAGTCTCGAAGCATCAGTCTGTAATCCCACAGACTCGAGACGTGCCCAGTACAAGATACTAGGAGCACATATACAATCCTCATCCTTTTCTACATAACCTCCGTCGCGCAACCTCGCGTCTCGATAAAGTAATCCGGGCACTCGTAATTCGGCAAGCGTTATAACTGGCAATATTCAGTCGATTCAATCAATAAAAACCTTCTGCTTCATCAAAACCGCCTTTAAATACGGAGATAACTCGCAAGTTGACACCGCCACCTCACATCGAATAATTTGGAGTCTTGTGAGGGGTGGTCCCTCACAAGCATAACGCTCTACTGGTAGGTACTAGGTGGGAATAGTCTGTCTGAAATTGAGAGGATGATGAAACTTGTCGGTCGACCTCATCCTTAGTAAGGGGGAACTCAACAGGAAAATCTTTATGTAATTGATTATTCAAACTGCTATAACTGGTGTTCAAATACTGCTACTGGATATGCAATTTAATCATTTCATTCGTGACGGCCTTGCATCTTGATATTTGTGACTTTTTTCGTAATTAGACAAACGTTACCATGCGAAATACAGATTTGTAACACTTCATCGGAAAATGTGCACACTGTTGGAGAAATGAGGTGGATTTATGTATGCTGTTTTGGTTTTATGTATATCATTGCTACTTGCCGGAAATCTTAAGGTGATACAAACGATTTTTTACTTTATTAATTTTAATTATTCCCTATGGCTGAGGGCAGCAGCTGACAGACAGACATGGAAGAAAAAGGAAGAGGCCAACGTCCAGGAGTGGACCAAACCAGGCTGAGGAAGAAGAAGAAAAATGTATTTGCTACATAATATACAAAATTGTACAGGCAGAGTCGAAGAATTCGTCTACCAGATATTTCTTAATTTAATGCATAATACTCACACAATACATGCAAAGAATATTATGAAGAAAATTCAAAATACATTAATGGTGAGCTCATGACATGTAACGAAGTGTAAAAAAGAAAAGAAAATTACTTCACTTGACATTTAAGAAGTACTATATATTAGGCTACGACGGTGGAGTTATGTACGTCTTCGGTCATTTTTTACGATAAGATGAAAATTGACTATTTTTCATCAGTAAACTGAATTAAATTAAAGATCAGGTTTCAAACTAATGTTTTAAATTTGGTACTCTAGAGCTCAATTCAACTTAAAATTTAAATAATAGATACCTTATATATGTTTGGAATATGTATTTTATAGAATTATTTTTAATTATCTTCACAAAGAATTATATTCTTATTAACAACTGTATAAAGTTCTACGAAATATACGAATTTTAAAGATAATTATATTAATGATTTCATAGATCCATATGATTATTTTTAAGCAGGATTTATTGTTAATATTCATAAACAAAAAATAAAATACAAACGGAGCTGCCATGGAATTCACCGATCGGAGTCGGGCCCACCATAATACTAATTTTACGATTCTGGGGGGTACGCAGTTGATTCCGGACTAACGACCGGCTGTGGTAGGTGTAAGAAAGCTGTCTTGCCACATGTGAGCGTTCACCTTAACACCTATTCACTCCTTCTTCGGAGCCATAGAATTTGAAATGCGGAAATCGCGGTTTTAGATATTTTTTTCTAGGAAAGATTTGATTATTTTTCTAGAAAGACCAAGATCTTTAAAGAGGTGAAACAGAGATTTGGCTAGCAAGCCGCGAGCGCCAACTCCACCGCGTAAAGGTGAACAGTGAAGCCGTTCCGGGTGACGGCATTTGCAAGATGGTATTTATTTAATTTTTACACCTTCCGAGATAGAGAGTAAAGAGTTATATCTGGACAGAGGGCTGTGCATCCGAGACTTCCAGGGAATGTATACTGCTTAGAGACCGAATCGACCTCCAGAATCCAATCTGAAGCTTTCTCGATTAACGAGAAAGGTTTTGTAGTTAAATGTTTTTTGCCTTTAAAGCCATCAAGCACAAACTGTATTGGGGGGTTTGGAGGGTAGTGTCAAACCGTTGTTGGCACGAGCCACTGAGAGGCTAATTACCTCGTCAAAAACGGTGATGACGTTGCCATGGCGGTAAGTGTACCGTCCTTGAACTAAGGCCACTTTGCAGTCAGCTAGAATATGTCTAGCTGTGCAAGAGGTATTGCTGCAAAGAAGATATGAACTATCCTCGGCATTTTCCATACCCCATTTTCCGGGTCGGCATTCTCTATGTTTTCTCATTATTTCTGTTGTTTTTTATTTTTCTAGTTTTTATGTCTTTGTTATGGAATTTTTGAATGGAAGTTTTTTATAGACTTTTTATAATTTTATGAGTAATTTGAAATGTAATTTTATTTGTAGAAATACCACTAGATATGTAATTTCTATACCCAGATCGGATTTTTGAAAATAAATTATTCTTATTCTTATTCTTATTCTTATGCTGTAAGGCATTCAAATAAAATTTCAGCATCTCTGGCGTCCGGTCATGGAGCATTACCTTCCAGTGCATTGGAGGCGGAATGCAAAAGTCCCCAATTGTCGTCCGATCATTCTGGCATTGAAGGCCGTTGGCATGAGTCATACTGTGGTTGAGGTAATCTCCCCGCAAGAGAGACTTTTCCCAGTCCACATAGCTCATGGTTGCTTACTGGCTGATTCCAGTAAGCAAATTTTTGTGGAGGTCTACGCGGGCTTGTAGATCATTTGAATCACTACGGCCACTTATTGAGTGCTTCCATATTGCCGGATCTTTGGAATTGCTCACAATCGAATTTTTGGAGTTGGCGTAGAGCAGAGAGGGCAGTTTTAGCGCTAGCCCAAAATAAAATTTTGGACCTGAAGAGAATCCAGTGGTCAGATAGTTTGGCTAAGGATAACCAGGATTTTAAACTAGCTGTCACCAGCGCATATAGATGGGACAGTTGAGTTTTGATGAAATCATAAATAAGAAAGGGCCATGACAAATATGAGGTAATATATATTGTCATAGATCCACGACAGCCAGAAATTACGAGGGCCAGAAATTAGCAAAGCATCTATTTTTGCTAGACAACTTTTGAAATATGTTTTAAAAGTTGTCTGGCATAAATATCTGGCACAAATGTATTCGTTTTCAGTGTCTCAAAAAGAAGTTGAATAAAAAAAATAAAATTTGTCCTCCATCAGTAGGTACCTACCCATTTGCCACTCATCATCGACAACATGACGTCTTTGTAAGAAGTAGCCTTATTAAGGCATATCTTGAAATTCTTTAAGTCGCGCTAGGACAGTTGCCTCTTTCGTCTGCCGAAAAAAGGAAGAGAGTTGAAGTGGCGCATTCAACTCAGATGGTTCTTGAAAACTCATTGAAAATGCTACCGATTCCGTATGAGTGCTATCTAAGAAATGCAGGGGAAATTTTGAGATAATTATCATAAATTAACATTTTTATTGAACATGACTGCACTGATTTAACATCTAGGGAATCATAACAATTAATTGTACTCGTGTAAATAAATCATAACATCAAAGATTCAGTAACTAATTCTTGTCGTATTAAAATTATACACATCCGAAGTTTGAACAAAGTTTAGACAAGTTTAGACACGACACCCATAAACTGGTTTAGACAAACCCAACTTAAAATAAAGAATGCCAACGGCCCAAGCGCAAAATCTTACCTGACACCCGCACACTGATAATCTATCTCTATCCTACTTATTTGCCGTTTCTCTTTCACCTGTAAAGTTATTTATCGCTTTAGCTTTCGGGTATATGATAAAAGTAATCAAACTTAGTGCTATGCAGTTATTTTTACTATGAATGGTTTATATTGATATAGGTTCAAAGTTTGTGATATTTTTATATATTTTATCTATATACCTTGTATATAAATAATACAGACAACTGTATTGTTTAAATAAAATGAAGTAAATAAGGTGTTTTACTAAGAAATGTGTATTTATTGAATAAAATATTTTGCATTTTCAACACTATATATACCTTGTTTCATCTTAGATGCTGCAGAACGAAATATTACACTAGTAACAAGCTTTCGTTCGGTATGTTTGGCAACAACAACAAACTTCGCAATTAAGTACGAAATTACCTATTCCCTTTTATATAAATTACGAATAAATACCCTTTGGTTGAATTTTGCTCTTGTTGGCTCATTTTCGAGTATCTTCTAGTTTATTTAAAAAAAATGAATTGGCAACACTGCAGCCCGCGGCAGTCAATCGCGCCGCCCCTTGCAGAAAGCGCGCCAAATGTCAAAAGTATTGACAGGTCCGTTTAAATGGCTGGCGCGGCGAAAAGAGCGCGCCGACAATTCGGGTGGGGATTTGCGGCGTTTCGCAACGGATGGCCTCTCTACTCTGCTTCTTTGCCCACCTGCCAAGCCACCGGCGCCGCTCGATCGCTTTCATTCATTTATACAGTTTTCAAAACTGGAGCATGAAGCTTTTTACTCGGTATTTTCCCTGCGGGTGAAGCGCCTGCGCCCGCGCCGCTGCAATTCATTTTTTCGTTTCTCGGCGGCGCAAATGCGTTGAGTAATCGTTCTTCGATATTTACAAACGAAGATGACTTACGGCTGCATTCTGAGTCGACACTCAAGTCGGCCTCCAGGGAACTCTCACTTGAGTGACACTAAAATACCACTCTAAAAATTGCTATTTATAGGGCGACTTGCACTAACTTACCACTTAGCCGCCGTTACTTAACCTCGGTTAGTAATGGAAACATTGGTTACCTTTTGATGGCTTGCACCAACCGTTTTCAAGCGCCAATGATTTAATATCATATATAATATACGTATAGGAATTCACGGTAACCTATACAGATGGCCGACTTCCTATCTCCGCTATCGCAGTCAGGCAGTTGTAGTTGGTGAATATCCGAACAAACCTTGTGGTGATCACATCTGGGGACTATTCCTTTCAAATTCTCTTCATATAATTCTCAAACCAATTTAGTTCAGAAGATTCTACACCAATGTGTTTTAGCCTGAATAATAAAATGTCGCGACACAGTATCAAACGCCTTTGCAAGATCTAAATTTAT
Organism: Micropterix aruncella; assembly: GCA_944548615.1. Taxonomy (NCBI): domain Eukaryota; kingdom Metazoa; phylum Arthropoda; class Insecta; order Lepidoptera; family Micropterigidae; genus Micropterix; species Micropterix aruncella. The sequence goes on from OX155958.1 coordinate 16,909,978, forward strand.
AGCTATACATTTAACTCATTTATCTAACGTTTCGGTGATTTATTGTTAGTTAAGCCATGGCATCAGTTGTCCCAAATTTTTCACGAAAACCAAATTGATTGCTTGTCAAAATATTGTTTAGGGTAAAATGGTCCATTATCCTCTCTTCTGCAATTTATGAATTTTTGACAAAGGGTTCAATAAAAATATCGGATTATAACAATTTACATCCGCTTCGTCGCCTGATTTAAATAAAGGAGTAACTTTGGAAAACTTTTGGTTATTGAGAAACATATCACTCTGAAAACTACACTTTACGATATTCATTATTTAGGATATAATCTAAGTCGTTGCCACTATTGAATTTCTCTGTGTTAGTGTGTTTATCGGGTCTTTAATCATCGTTAAAAAAAATAGTCTCCTTCAGCAACTTTAATCTGTTTTCGATAGTATTTATCTTTCCCATTTCTCATAATGACGTCTTATTTCTAAATAAAAATTCAAAAACATGAAACTTTAGACTTTTTTATAATTATTCAGGGACAGCACCTTGGTCCTCTCCTATTAAAATCGTTTATTTACGAAATTATCCGTTGATTTACTCGTGCTGAATACCTGATTTATGGTGACGATCAGAAAGTAAACTCTGAGGTGGTCACAGCGCTCCATCGTCTGGGTGTCCAAGAAAACCTCGATCAATTGTCCAGGTACTGCGAGAGGAATAACCTTAGTACAAACGCCTCTAAATGTAACCATGTGTCATCCACACGTAAAAATAACCCGATATGTCTCAAGTATCGAATTTGCGTAGATGTTATCAAGAAACTAACAAGTATCCGTGACTTAGGAGTTATCTTCGACGACAAACTTTCTTACAACGTGTATATGTCGGTCGTGACCAGGCCATTTAAACAGTAGGATTCGCTCGAATAATATATTAGCATTTCTTCTCCTCGATTTCAATAAAAAAACATTTACAATGCATATGTGAGGAGTTTCTTGGAGTACGCCTCGATAACTTGGAATCCGCAGTATACCGCATATAAAGTAAAAGTGAATCAAATATAAAGACGACTTATTAAATATCTGGCACATAACGACTTCTTACAACTTGCCAACTACGAAGAACGTCTCAATCACTATGACACGACAGCACTCGAAGATCCGCGTTCATTTCGAACACTATATTCATTACATGACATATCCATGAAAAACTTGACAATGTGTATCTTGCTAAAACACACCACTGCGAGTTCAGGTGAGAAACGGCGCCATTCTATATTTTATTTACCATGTCAAAACAGAAATTATATAGACTAAAAAAAATCCACCTTATTCAGGTTTAATAAAACGTACAACGATATATTTACCGCGATCGATATCTTTAGCCTCAGTAAAAGTGAATTTCATCAGAAAGTGGCAAACCAGTTAAAAACTTGAATACTTAATATGTATAAAGACCTGATTAAACTTTATACATATCTACTTGTATGTACTTACATACATAATATATATATATATATATATATATATATATATATATATATATATATATATATATATATATATATATATATATATATATATATATATATATATATATATATATATATATATATATATATATATATATATATATATATATATATATATATATATATATATATATATATATATTTATTATTATTATTTTTTCAAATTGAAATTATGTTTATTACTAAATAAATGAAAGGGCACTTATCTGGTCTGTGGCGACCAGGAGCGACTCCACGCCTTTTTCGTTTTCTCTTCTTTCAGTATTTGCGGTTTCCTACTGTGGTATTGGAACCTTTCTACTTTATCCTACAGCGGCAACACAACAATTCGAAAGATGAGATCAATGCTGGAAAATAATAGGCCAAGCCGTCGTCAAGATAAATCTTGACGACGGCTTGGCCGAAATATTGATACACATTTTTAATAATCATTAGTTTTTAAGATATCTAATCGCCTATTATTTTCCAGCATTGATCTCATCTTTCGAATTGTTGTGTTGCCGCTCTAGGATAAAGTAGAAAGGTTCCAATACCACAGTAGGAAACCGCAAATACTGAAAGAAGAGAAAACGAAAAAGGCGTGGAGTCGCTCCTGGTCGCCACAGACCAGATAAGTGCCTTTCATTTATTTTATCATTTCATTTATTTAGTAATAAACATAATTTCAATTTGAAAAAATAATAATTTACACATTTACAATCAAATATTAATATATATATATATATATATATATATATATATATATATATATATATATATATATATATATATATATATATATATATATATATATATATATATATATATATATATATATATATATATATATATATATATATATATATATATATATATATATATATATATATATATGTATATGTATATATGTATATATATATATATATATATATATATATATATATATATATATATATATATATATATATATATATATATATATATATATATATATATATATATATATATATATATATATATATATATATATATATATATATATATATATATATATATATATATATATATATATATATATATATATATTAGATATTTCATGTAAACCTACCATATAAGATAAATCTTATTTCTGTTTTTCCATTTTCTAAATTTATCAATCTAACGAGCAGTACTTTTTTTTGTTGAATAATCCATAAAATTAGGCTTTTTTTAAATGTTGGCAATAAATTAAGGTATTAATTAAATGTTGGCATTAATTAATTACTTACTTCATTATTGTTTGCGAAGCAAAGAAAGTGTAGATTTGTTAGATTTTATCGACTCCACTAGACCACTGTCTGCTCTATAGTGATACCTGTATTATAAGTTATTACAAAGTATACCTATTTTATACAATTTCCGTAAAATAATTGACAGTATAATTTGGAATATTACAAGAAAAAAGGGCATAAAATAATGTTAGTTTGTATACAAAATGATAATAGGACAATTGCCTACCTAGAATAGGCATATACTTAATACTGAATATATAATATAAATATTTATGGCCATAAGCAAAACTTATTGAATAATGTTATGATTTTAGTTTATAACGATGTGTATTTACAATGCAAAAAAACATAATGTCATTTAATATCATATCATTTCGTATAGAAATATGTCGCGGGGAAATTATAAAAACAGAGATTTGATCGAATCCCTAAGGGATTTATGGGGGATGTTAAAATTACTACTCGATGTGGTTATTTCCATAACCAAATCCAGTGATTTGATCAAATCCCTAAACAGGTTTAGTGAAATTATAAAATATTTTATTTAGTTTATCTTTTAAGTCCATAATATTGTGCGGCACATTAGACCAATGCGTAATCTTCTTCTCCGTCGTTCCTTCATTACTGAGGATCGTGGCCACTAGACAACAGTTTGCCTACGAGGCTCCTCCACTTCGACCTGTCTTTTGCATGGCTCGTCGCAGATTGTATTGACCCTTTTGTAACTTCTTTGATGAGGTCGTTCCATCTGGCCGGTGATCTGCCTCTGCTTCTTCTTTCCTCCACTTGACCCCCGGAAAGCATTTTCTCCAGATTCTCTGGGTTTCTCCTGGCAACATGACCGAAGAACTGCAGGACCCTTCTCATGCATACGGTGGAGAGTCTCACTTGGATGCCGAGTTCTCCCAGGACAGATTTGTTGGTGCGGCGTACTGTCCATGGGATTCCTAGCATTTTACTCCAACACCACATCTCCAGTGCATCGATTTTGGTGCGTATCCGAGCCTTCAGGGTCCATGTCTCCTATGCATAGAGAAAGATCGAGAAAACCAGAGCTCGAACCAGCCTGACCTTAGTCCGCTTGCTTATACACCGATTCTTCCACAGCTTTCTAGCTTGCTCATGGCTGATCTTGCCATCTGGCCTCTGCGTGAGACTTCCTTTTCACAGTTTCCGTCGTTGCATATCATGGAGCCCAGATAGACAAAGTCTTTCACAGCTTGAAGGTCCCTCAGCTCGTTGGTGCGTTGCATGGTTCCAGTCCGGTCCATACACATGAGTTTGGTCTTGCTGCGGTTCATGTGCAGTCCATACTCCTTGCTTTTCTTCGCCACCCTGCGTAATAGGGTCGCCAACTCATTTTCATCGGCACCTATGATGGTCGTGTCGTCGGCGAATCTTAGGTTGTTGATTCTGAGACCTCCTATGCGAATTCCACCCTCCTATTCGTCTAGGACTTTTCTCATTATATGTTCGCCGATCAAATTGAAGAGTTTCGGAGATAAGATGCACCCTTGTCTGACGCCTCTCTCTGTATTGAAGGACTTCGAAAGCTCATCGTCCAACAGATTTGGACGATGAGCTCTCGAAGCGCCTTCCATGTACAGACTCTGTATGAGGAATATAAGGTGGCTTGGAATCCCCATATCGCGCATAACCTCAAACATCTTCCCCCAGTCCACGCAATCAAAAGCTTTGGCATAGTCGATGAAACAGAGAGCCATTGGAATATTAAACTCCCTGCATTTCTCTATAAGTTGGCGAATGTTGAAGATTTGCTCACACGTGCCTCGTCCTCTTACGAAACCGGCTTGCTCAATCGAGATTTGTGGGTCTATGAAGCACTCCAGCCTCTTAATAAGAATGCTGAGGAGAATCTTGCTTGCGTGAGAGATAAGCGAGATCGTACGGTAATTCTCACATTTTCGAGTGGAGCCTTTTTTATGCAATGGGACCAAGATGGATTGGGTCCAATCTTCAGGCCACTCTCCAGATCTCCACACCTTCTGGCATATATTGTGTATAACTCGAACACCATCCTCACCCAGGTTCCTCAATGCGTAATAGCTATTGACAAATACATACCGGCGTATTTGCTTTATTTTTGTGACATGTATAGAGTAATGCTGACGCCACGTATTATATTGTTAAGCAGTCTGGCCATTTGTTTGGATTTCTGTATTGCATGCAATGTCTACTGATGAATTTTTAGCTTTTCAAAATCACTTTGGGGATAATAATTATAATTACACCTTTCCTAGTACACCTTTCCTATACCAAAATTCTATGGTTAAAATACTTTCTGATCTAAAAGTATCAGCTTTTATAAAACTCTTGCAATTTTTTGTCGCTGGTTCCCCAACTAGTCACCTAGCAGCTACTTTTTTAACTATTGTTTGAAGTCTTGCTAACTGGGTGTCTCTTTTATACAAACAGGGAGGATGTTGTAATTTTTGGCCCAATGAACGACAAATTTCTTTGTTCAAAAATTGTTCTCATTGTTGACACATTCATATAAGCTCCAGCTGCTCTTCTGATTGCTAATATTTAATAATAAACCCGGCCATCATGAAATTTTACAATGAGGAGTAGAATCAAACCAACAAACTGGCTGTATATTTTTTCAGTCACGCCATTTCAAACTGCATCTTTCATTAAATGCCATGCACGTTGCCCATATTAAAATTCGGCTTCCTTAACGAGGAGTTCCTTAATTGAGCGTGTCGTCCGGCGACTGCGGCGATGCGATGCCTTATCTCACGGACGAAATCCGTCCCCATCGCGTCGTCGCGTCCACGACGCCGAAACCGCGTTCGTTCACAATTCGTCAATTATTGTCTCCGCTTGTTCCGCTGCGTTATGACACTCCCGTCCGCATTCCGTTACGGGCCGTGCTTAATTGGATAAACGAAATGGGCAACAGGTTGATCATTATTTATACATGATGGAGGGTCTATCAGAAACCTGGTATACAAGCTATCCTATCCTGGCTTACAAGCAGGGTATTCTAGAATAGAATTCTTTAAAATACCGATAAAACATATTTTTATCGGTATTTGAAAGAATTATGTTCATTATAACCTTCTTTTTTTTCTCATTACATTATTCATTATATTCAATGTAATAGAATCCCTACTTATTGAGTTAATTTCTACATATCTTCTCTATATCTTACATCTCTATATCTTACTTTCTACATATCTTACTCTGTGTTTTTTATCTGGTAAACTAAATGGTGAGACTCGATTTAACTCTACAATAATACTTCTTTATACTTACGAGTAACTTTTTATGTTTTGATTATTAATAGAAGAATTTGATCATATCACGGCCAAATGTAAATGTAATACAACTGTCTATACAACTATGTATTAGTTTTTAGGACAATAAATTATTTGGTTCAATTGATTGATTAAATAGAATAAAATAACTCTATTTTGCTATAAAAACATTACTTAATGATTTTATAGCAATAAATATTACACTTGTTTTATAAAAAAAAGACAATTTATGCACAAATGGCGGACTTATCGCTATAGCGATATCTTACGGTCATTTGATAAACTAATTCCCAATTGTCACCGTGCAATAGTAAGTACACAGAAGTAGTAAAGTTAAATTTAAAATAAACTTACTACTCTGTCTAAAAAGCCGGGAATTATTAAATAAAACACACAATTTTCGTTAAATCGACAATGTTTATTTTATCACCTTCAAAGTAGTCCCCATTGGATGCAACACACACTCGCCAGCATTTTTTCCGATCTTCAAAACACTTTTTGTAGGCGTTTTCCGGTATAGCCTTAAATTTCTTCCACGAATTTTCTTTAATGGACTCTATGGACTCAAAACGGGTACCACGAAGAGGCAATTTTAGTTTTGGGAACAGAAAGAAGTCTGACGGGGCCAAATCTGGTGAATACGGGGGTTGATCAATTGTATTTGTCGCGTTTTTGGCCTTAAATTCGGTCACAATTGCTGCTCTATGCGACGGTGCATTATCGTCGTGGAAAATCCACGAATTGTTGATCCACAATTCAGGCCGTTTTTGACGGATTTTCTCACGTAAACGCTTCAAAACGGACAAATAATATTCCTTATTGACCGTTAGTCCTTCTGGAACGAATTCGTGATGGACTAAACCGCGAATATCAAAGAAAACAATGAGCATCACTTTGACTTTTAAACGACTTTGTCGTGGTTTTTTCGGTTTTGGCCCGTTTTTGTCCTCCACTCTGATGCCTGTTGACTTGTTTGCATATCAAATTCATAGACCCATGTCTGATCACCAGTTATAATGCGTTTTATGAATGTGGGATCAGAATCGACGCGATCCAGCATGTCTAAAGAACTTTGTTTGCGGTACTGTTGTTGTAGAAAATTAAACTCCTTTGGAAGGAGCCGAGCGGCGATGCGTATCATGCCCAATTTATCTAACAAAATCGAGCGAATGGACTCATGAGACTTCAGGTTCAGGTCACGTGCTATCTCTCTTAAGCTGGAATGGCGATTACGGAGCACAATTTCCTTGACTTTTTCGATATTTTCGTCTTTTGAAGAGGTCGACGGTCGCCGGGAACGAGGGTTGTCTTCGACGATCTCTCGGCCCTCCTTGAATGCTTTGTACCACTCGTAGATCCGTGTTTTAGATAGAACTGATTCACTATAAGCCTTTTCTAACATTTTTGGGGAATTGGCACACGAAAATCCGTTCGCAACACAAAATTTAAGGCAAACTCTTTGTTCAATACTTTGGTTCATTGTGAAAATCGTGACGCACTACTAAAATGTACAATTCAAATGCTGTTTTAATCAAATTGGCTGACAGTTCGCGCGCATTCTAGGCATAGAGTAAATAAAGACAGTTTTACCAACTTAAGATTTTTTTTTTTAATCATTAACAGAATCGTTTTAAAATATTTTTAGACAGAAGGTATATAAAAGTATATGTCAATAGATACAATATAATATCTTCTAGAATAAAATAGAATAGAATAACTTTATTGTGCTATAAAAACATTACTTAATGATTTTATAGCAATGAATATTACACTGGTTTTATAAATAAAAACATTTATGCACAAATGACGGACTTATCGCTATAGCGATATCTTACAGTCAACCATTTCATAAACTTATTCCCAATTGTCACCGTACAATAATAAGTACACAGAAGTAGTAAATTAAAATTTAAAATAAACATATAAATATATGTTAATAAATTATGCTAAGGTTGTCTAGGTTAAGGAAAAAAAAGAGGACAAGGTGAGGTATTTGGTTAGTGGCTGTGTAAAAATAAATGTTTCTTCAACAACTGTTTGAAAGTGTGCAACGAAGGTGCATGCCTGATAGAGTGAGGGATGTGATTCCATGAACGAGCAGAATGGACCGTAAAAGAGTGCGTTTAAACAGAAGAATGATGTATCGGAATGGCGAGTGTGTTATCCTGGCTTGATCAAAATGGAAGACCGTGGCCTATCAAAGGGTGGAAATTCTCCTTGAGATAGGAGGGTGAAGTGGGGTTATTGAGTATGTTGCAGAGTAGCAACAACGTATGCAATTTTTTTCGATCGTGAATAGGAAGCCAATGAAGTTCTCACGAAAGCATTCTGTGTGTTTTATTTCGTCAAGCACTTAAATGCCCTGAGACCATATAGTAAAGAAAACAATTTAAGACTATCGCGGCTGTTTGACATTATAAATAAGATAAGTTAATAGTAAAAACACATTTTCAAAAACAAACTTTTATTTAAATGCTCTGTCCTGAGCCAACTCTTGGTGCATGCAGTAACCACGTCATAGCGGAACTTAGAACAGGCTATCATAATTGAATGCTATACAGAATTGCGTGTTTGTGCTGTTGACCGTTAAGGAGTCCCCTTGGTGGAATCCAACCCTGGGTGTAACAGCCCTATTGCAGTGAAACGTAGAAGGGACTATCATAATTAAAGGCGTATACAAAATTTCGTTTCTGTGCTGTCGACTGTTGAGGAGTCCCCTCATCGGGAGCCAACCCTGAGTGCAGTAGCCATGTCATTGTAAAATTTATAACGGCATAGCATAATTGAATGCTTATAGAAAATTTTGTTTCTGTGCGGTCGACCGTTGAGGAGTGCCCTCGTTGGAACCCAACCCTGGGTGCAGCAGCCCAGTCGCGGTGAAACGTTGAACGGACTATCTTAATTGAATGCGTATACGAAATTTCGTTTCTGTGCTGTTGACCGTTTAGGAGTCCTCTCGTCGGAAGCCAACCCTAGGTGTAGCAGCAATTTCATGGTGAAATTTAGAACGGGCTGTCATAATTGAATGCGCACAGATACAAAATTGTGTATCTGTGCTGTTGACTGTAGAAGAGTCGCCTCGTCGGTAGCCGATGCTGGGTGTAGAATCAGGTGGGAGCTAATGGGCCCTTGCTAAGTTGGCCACGAAGACCCATTTTGTTCAGGGTCGGTCACACTCAAGGGGAGTCAACACCCATCCGGCGGCCTCCACTTATGAAGTGCGAGCCCGGGCAGGACTCTGGCCTTGGGGCTAGCTTCCCCTAGGAGTCAACCTTCTGGTGCTCCTGGACAGTTTGCGCACCGTGCGGCGTAAGCCAATCGATTGTGCATTCTGACAAATATTTGGGGGAGTCTGGAAGCAGTACTGTTTCGTATAGAGCGGGGGTGGTTGCGGACCTTACGGCGACTGCTCTTGAAACGACCATCGGCTACCCGATTCTGGGTGAACAGCCGGGCAAAGGACGCCGCGGTCCGCGTTAGATTCGTTTTACACCGTTTCACCGCTTCGTAAGGGAGAGAACCGCACAAGCGACCTCGAACTCGTAACCAGTCGAGAGACCGGAGTAATCTGGTCGCAATTGGAAGTAGGGGCGTGAGTGTAAGCCCGCTGGGTAACATACCTAGTTATCTCGCGGATAAGGCGTTGGCCCCTTACGGGCATGTAGCGGAGCTTGACGTAGACTGTTTTGTCGAAGTCTCCTGCGTTCACTTCACGGGAGATAGAACGACTAATCGTTAAAACTTGGTGACCTGAGGTGACGGGTTCGCCCGTTGTAGTTGACAACTCTATTTGTACATTTGGATATTTAGAAATTGTAGAATTTTGTTTTTCATTTATTTTTGTACTTTAAATTACGTTAAATTATATTCTATTTGATTGTTATCTTTTTTTCATCTTAGTTATAAGTAAATATTTAATAGGTAGACACTGATTTGTGTTAGATGCAGAATTGTCTTATGTTTAATTTTTCTATGTTTTATGATTTCACTATTTTATTCTAGTTCATTAAGTGATTGTGATTTAACTTTATTCGTTGATATTTTAATTTTCTTCTGTGTAGACGTAACCATCATAGCTGGAAGACATCAACGCGCGGGAATAGCGCAGGTCAACATGTGATACAAAAATAGCTCAAACAGCACGTAATAAAACAATGAGAATGACAGAACTAAAATGCTACAATGAGTTATTTTATGTTCCTATGTACAGGTTCTATATCACAAAGAGTTATTTTATGTTCCTATGTACAGGTTCTATATCACAAAGAGTTACTTTATGTTCCTATGTACAGGTTCTATATCACAAAGAGTTATTTTATGTTCCTATGTACAGGTTCTATATCACAAAGAGTTATGTTATGTTCCTATGTACAGGTTCTATATCACAAAGAGTTATTTTATGTTCCTATGTACAGGTTCTATATCACAAAGAGTTATTTTATGTTCCTATTAGTATGTGTTTTAAAGTATTTCGGTGCAAAACGCATAACAAAAATATATTTTAAAAAGAGTGCGACAAATAATAATATAAATAATAAGAATAAAGCTGATTCAAAGTAATATATAGAAAAAAATACTTAGTAATTGGCGACTATGATTATAATGTTTAGTTCGGTACTTACTTAAGTACGTAAGATGAATGAGGGTGGCCTAAATGATATCCGTGATGATATCCGGCCTAAATGATGACAGTAAGACGAATGAGGATGACCTTTTACTAATATTTATTATCTGATGGCTTTGACGTTAATCATTCCACAGAAGACAAAGGTTTTCTTGTATGTCTTGATTCATAAGAAGTTTTGCGTTGCGTTAAATACATGTTTCGAAGATCGATGAACCTATAACAGGATGTTATTATATTTAAAAATAAAAAGCACTTGAGTTTACTCAGATTTAATGCAGTACAGTCAGGTAAAGGACCTGGTGCAAAGAGAAATTTGGGCCCTTGTCACCCATATCCTCAAATCAATATAAAACTAATTAAATTAAATTAATAAAATGATTGATTGCTAATAGAAATGGTTGAAGGAATCATCGTTAGCTGTGCACCTTGCAATCAAATAAAATTCGAAGCAAGCTATCATTACTCAATTTTAATCGAGTCTTGGTATTTACGAGCCTTGATATACAAAGCTATCGATGACTGTACTTGCGCTGGAATTGAGACGTATTAGGAGTAGTCAAAAGTTCTGAAAATTTCGGTTCGAGCAAAAATTTGTCTAGCTTGGGTAGGTAACGTTTGTTTAATTTATTCCCTTTATTTTAGTTGTTTTTACTTAAAAGTGACCCTACTATTTGTATTTCCATGATTTTTTACAAACTTGTTCTTTTGACTTTCGAGTTTTTATAAATAATTCTACTAGTTGCGTCTAGGTAGCGTTTTTAAGGAAATTGAGATTGATTTGAATAATTAACGTAAAATATTGTCTTTATTTTAGTTAACTAACAACCAAAAGCCCCGTGGGCGTCCTAGCACTGTGGATCCTGGTGCACTGCACCACCTCGCACCTTAGTGTCAACGCCACTGAGTACAGTACAGCATGATTCTACAGAATACGACTCTTAGCGTATATCTTTTAGTTGAGGAGAGTTTATATTTTAAGTATATATATATTACATTTTATATTTTAGTAGTTTTATACGTTATTTTTATTTTAATATATTGTGCAGTTTTTAGTTTGTTATTGAGTATAAAATTTATTGAATTCTTTTATTTCAAATAACGATTATTATTATTTTTTTAAAGTTTTGAATTCACGAACAGATTTAAATTCTAGAAATTATTTTCTCTTCTACAAAAAAATCTACAAAAAGTTTGGAAAATTATTTTGAGCGCCTAGGTTGTTCTAGCCGGCGCCAGTGCGCGCCGCCACGCTGGCGCGAGCTAGCGGCACGCACAAACAGAGAAGCACATAATATGGGATGCCCCTGTGGAATGGTGATGAACTGCAATGTAGCACATATATGTAGTTTTTTGAAGACGGGGTAGGGAGGCGAGATTGGTAGCTAACGTGGGACATGTACGCCGTAAGTTCTAGAATGGTCAAGCTTTTGTTATTGTTGGAATCGGAAGAGTCGCTGCATTACTCACCTATTAAGAATTTCAAAATTTCGATACATTGAATGCCATACAGGGGACCGAGTACTAATAGTTTTCGATAGTTTGACTACCCTATATGTATATACATATTTCAGTAAGTTGAAGGAGATTGAAATGCGCTAAGATTCCTTATGCAGCAACAACCACTCCCATCTGCCAGCTCGTTCGTGAGTCTGCAGTCCGTTTTGATACCCCGTCCTCTTCTCCGAAGCGATGGACTTAATTGGAGCAACGGAACAGAATGCGGACAGCAGGTTCATTATTTATCCAGTGATCCGCTATTCTCTTAGTAGTGGCCGTGCTCAAGGCGCTCTCGTGCACCGTGACCCGAGCAGAGCATGCATCAGACCGCCTCCAGCCGCCCGTACTTGTAGACTAAGAGGCCGTAACCAAAATGAGAACCATGCGCTCCGGGGGCTGAATGACTGTTCAATGGCTGCGTGGTACTTTTCTGATAAGATCAGTGAAGTTTTGAATTTGTTTATTTATTTTATTATTTTCAAACCCGAACTGAGCATGCGTCCAACCACTTCCAGCTGCCCGTTTTATAGACAAAGAGCCCGTAACTAAAATGAGATCTATGCGCTCTACAGCTGAATGACTGTTTAAAGTCTGCACGGTACTTTTCTGATAGGGTTAGTAAAGTTCTGAATTAATTAATTAATTTTATTATTTTCAGACACGAACCGAGCACGCGTCCGACCGCCTCCAGCTGCCCGTACGTGTAGATCAAGAGTAACAGTAACTAGTAACAAGTCGAGTCACTAGTTACTCTTGATGTAACGAGTAACAAGTCGTAACGAAAAGGAAAACCAACAATCTGCTCAATGGCTGAATGACTGATTAATGGCTGCACGGTACTTTCCGTGCAGCTAGTCCACACGATGCGGTGCGGACCACACAATAGAGCTGGTCCACGAGATGCGGTGCGGCGCCGCACCGTTACTACGACGCCGCAGTGGGCGAATAGTGTTGTAGTTAATTATACGTAGAACTAGTGAAATGAGGTAGTCAACGCCAATACCTTCTTCGTTGGTACTCATTTTAAACACTTCGATTAAAATTACCAATAATACGTGGAAAAAAATGAAACAGGCAAGCATGTACCCTCTTTCGACTGCGCTTAACAACTGGAGCGGTGCCGCTCCGGTGTATATTACCGGTTTGCGTGCGGTGCAGCGCCGGAACGCACCGTGTAACATACCATGGATATTTGTATGCAGGACGCCGCAGCGGCACCGCTCAGGCGCCGCGCCGCAGCCGCACCGCATCGTGTGGTCCGGCCGTAAGTGAAGTTCTGAATTTATTTATTCATTTTATTATTTTGATTCACTATTTTTATTCGCCTCACACAGTGCTTTTGTAGAAGAACCTATTGCAAACTATCATCGCAATAAATCAAAGAATAAAAACAAGCAAGATTGGTTTTATCATGATACAAAAACATACACATTGCTCTATTTTTCCAAAGCTCTCTGCGCATTAGTAATGCCTTTACATAAAATAATTGCTGCTCTTCTGTGACGCAGAACAGATGAATTGCCTTTTTTTCTATTCTCGATGCTACCCAAGCCAGCACACAAATAAGACGCTTGCGAGTTTATAACGATAGTCTATACGCTTTTAAGTAGTCTCGTTTGATAGAGAGTGTAGGTATATAGTAATACTGTTCGAAAACATTATTTTCATACTTTTTCGATACGTTTGTAATAAATGAAAAAAGTTTCAAATTAGCTTCCAGCGATCGCAATTTTACGTGTGCGAGATGCTTTTAAGTCGTTTTTTTATTTTGAACTGAAATGTTCCATGTTGTAGAAAAACATCATTGGAAATGAAAGGCTTTCAAACCTTGCAAGTACATGAAATTGCGTTCGCGGATTTTTTTTTGATATTAATGATTTTATTTATTTATATATACTTTTTATTGATCACTTATAGAAGTTTCTATAGAGAAACGATTAGAAAATATAAAACATAGTAATGAAACGAGTAAATAAAAGTATTGCACACATTACCGACAGCGTCGAACGCGTGCAATTCGATATGTACTACCATTTAATCATCGCACGCATGGTTGTACTTTTCCGTGACTGCCTCTTAGTCTATTGGGCGTGTATGCGCACTACCGCGCGGTCTCATAAAAAGGGCTTGTCTCCTGATTGTACGTTTCGCCACATCTTAACAAGTTTCATCTTAACGGAGTCAACCTTCTGGTGCTCCTGGACAGTTTGCGCACCGTGCGGCGTAAGCCAATCGATTGTGCATTCTGACAAATATTTGGGGGAGTCTGGAAGCAGTACTGTTTCGTATAGAGCGGGGGTGGTTGCGGACCTTACGGCGACTGCTCTTGAAACGACCATCGGCTACCCGATTCTGGGTGAACAGCCGGGCAAAGGACGCCGCGGTCCGCGTTAGATTCGTTTTACACCGTTTCACCGCTTCGTAAGGGAGAGAACCGCACAAGCGACCTCGAACTCGTAACCAGTCGAGAGACCGGAGTAATCTGGTCGCAATTGGAAGTAGGGGCGTGAGTGTAAGCCCGCTGGGTAACATACCTAGTTATCTCGCGGATAAGGCGTTGGCCCCTTACGGGCATGTAGCGGAGCTTGACGTAGACTGTTTTGTCGAAGTCTCCTGCGTTCACTTCACGGGAGATAGAACGACTAATCGTTAAAACTTGGTGACCTGAGGTGACGGGTTCGCCCGTTGTAGTTGACAACTCTATTTGTACATTTGGATATTTAGAAATTGTAGAATTTTGTTTTTCATTTATTTTTGTACTTTAAATTACGTTAAATTATATTCTATTTGATTGTTATCTTTTTTTCATCTTAGTTATAAGTAAATATTTAATAGGTAGACACTGATTTGTGTTAGATGCAGAATTGTCTTATGTTTAATTTTTCTATGTTTTATGATTTCACTATTTTATTCTAGTTCATTAAGTGATTGTGATTTAACTTTATTCGTTGATATTTTAATTTTCTTCTGTGTAGACGTAACCATCATAGCTGGAAGACATCAACGCGCGGGAATAGCGCAGGTCAACATGTGATACAAAAATAGCTCAAACAGCACGTAATAAAACAATGAGAATGACAGAACTAAAATGCTACAATGAGTTATTTTATGTTCCTATGTACAGGTTCTATATCACAAAGAGTTATTTTATGTTCCTATGTACAGGTTCTATATCACAAAGAGTTACTTTATGTTCCTATGTACAGGTTCTATATCACAAAGAGTTATTTTATGTTCCTATGTACAGGTTCTATATCACAAAGAGTTATGTTATGTTCCTATGTACAGGTTCTATATCACAAAGAGTTATTTTATGTTCCTATGTACAGGTTCTATATCACAAAGAGTTATTTTATGTTCCTATTAGTATGTGTTTTAAAGTATTTCGGTGCAAAACGCATAACAAAAATATATTTTAAAAAGAGTGCGACAAATAATAATATAAATAATAAGAATAAAGCTGATTCAAAGTAATATATAGAAAAAAATACTTAGTAATTGGCGACTATGATTATAATGTTTAGTTCGGTACTTACTTAAGTACGTAAGATGAATGAGGGTGGCCTAAATGATATCCGTGATGATATCCGGCCTAAATGATGACAGTAAGACGAATGAGGATGACCTTTTAATAATATTTATTATCTGATGGCTTTGACGTTAATCATTCCACAGAAGACAAAGGTTTTCTTGTATGTCTTGATTCATAAGAAGTTTTGCGTTGCGTTAAATACATGTTTCGAAGATCGATGAACCTATAACAGGATGTTATTATATTTAAAAATAAAAAGCACTTGAGTTTACTCAGATTTAATGCAGTACAGTCAGGTAAAGGACCTGGTGCAAAGAGAAATTTGGGCCCTTGTCACCCATATCCTCAAATCAATATAAAACTAATTAAATTAAATTAATAAAATGATTGATTGCTAATAGAAATGGTTGAAGGAATCATCGTTAGCTGTGCACCTTGCAATCAAATAAAATTCGAAGCAAGCTATCATTACTCAATTTTAATCGAGTCTTGGTATTTACGAGCCTTGATATACAAAGCTATCGATGACTGTACTTGCGCTGGAATTGAGACGTATTAGGAGTAGTCAAAAGTTCTGAAAATTTCGGTTCGAGCAAAAATTTGTCTAGCTTGGGTAGGTAACGTTTGTTTAATTTATTCCCTTTATTTTAGTTGTTTTTACTTAAAAGTGACCCTACTATTTGTATTTCCATGATTTTTTACAAACTTGTTCTTTTGACTTTCGAGTTTTTATAAATAATTCTACTAGTTGCGTCTAGGTAGCGTTTTTAAGGAAATTGAGATTGATTTGAATAATTAACGTAAAATATTGTCTTTATTTTAGTTAACTAACAACCAAAAGCCCCGTGGGCGTCCTAGCACTGTGGATCCTGGTGCACTGCACCACCTCGCACCTTAGTGTCAACGCCACTGAGTACAGTACAGTAACGCAGAGCGTGGGCGCCGCACAGTGGACCGTCAGTACATGCTAAGACAAAATTTAGTCCTCCTTTTGCCCAAACAATAATTACGATCGCGAAAGCTATGTTAACTAAGATGAGTTCGAAGTATTGTAGTATTAAAGCATATGACTAGGTTTACTTTATTAAAGTTGAGATAATTTGTTTATTTTAACACGCGCCAGTTTCAATCGCTTTCAATGATTCGTTTGTTACCACTATCGTTTTTTCTTATGATGTAGTTTCAAAATTTGATGATGGATTTTATAACGATAGATATGTAGCTACAATTTATATTGAAGTTTAATTTTCAACCTAATTCTGTTTTAGGTAAAATAAATTTTAAATTAAATGTTTTTTTACCAACAAATTACCTTTTCTTAACTTTGTGAGGCTCTTACCAACAGAGTACTAGAATTATTGTTTTTTAGTTTGTTTTGTTTTCTACTCTTTATTGTGAAATTTCGCAAAGTGCGGGTTTATTAACATACGACAATCTCTTACAACTAACCCTGCTATGAAGTGTTTATATGTGCGTGTAACATGTGGGTAAGTGTGTGTCTTGTTATCGCATTCAATCGACAGACAAGTCTGTCAAGCGTTGAATTGCGTTTCAAGAAACGCAATTCCGTTAATTTGATACCAACGGAAAATACTGACCTAACCTGGAATCGAACCCGGGACCTTAAAATGTAACATCAGGCGACCTAACCACTATGCCACCGGGCCGTGTCATTTAGACCGCAATTATTCAGACCCACAATACAAATGTCTAGTCTTTCCATCAATGCCTACTCATACGTATTATGTCATTTCACTTTTTGAGATACTAGTCATGCTTCTTCATATACACTAGGTAGATGAGCAATATACCTACATACATACTGGATACGCCGGATTTAAATATATATAATATCGCAATTAGTAAAACGGCTGGTGTATCGAATGCCTGCGAATTTACTGAATTGGTTTTTAAATTCTTATTCCGATAGTGCTATCTCCTTTTCCTATCCCCTCTCGTTAACTGAAGGAAAGAAGAAGAGGAACATCGCCGGCGAATCAGTCTATCACCGATTGTGTTCGCTTCGATACCGCCCGCGAGACGTCCGCCGCCGCTGACCCGCTGTAACCCGCTTTAAAACCCGCAAACGAAACAATTAGTGCTCGTAAAATAATATATATATTTGACAATTAAATTTAACGCCGCGCTGTGATGTGACTTGAGAAGCTGATTTACGAAGCTGCAAAAGGACATTTAATAAGGTAAACGAGATCCCATTTTTTCCAAACTTTTCTATTCCAAAGTACTGCAAAATATAGTTCACTGCCCTTTTTTATTCAAAACCAAATCCCCGCGCTACCACATACTATGCATGATTCTACAGAATACGACTCTTAGCGTATATCTTTTAGTTGAGGAGAGTTTATATTTTAAGTATATATATATTACATTTTATATTTTAGTAGTTTTATACGTTATTTTTATTTTAATATATTGTGCAGTTTTTAGTTTGTTATTGAGTATAAAATTTATTGAATTCTTTTATTTCAAATAACGATTATTATTATTTTTTTAAAGTTTTGAATTCACGAACAGATTTAAATTCTAGAAATTATTTTCTCTTCTACAAAAAAATCTACAAAAAGTTTGGAAAATTATTTTGAGCGCCTAGGTTGTTCTAGCCGGCGCCAGTGCGCGCCGCCACGCTGGCGCGAGCTAGCGGCACGCACAAACAGAGAAGCACATAATATGGGATGCCCCTGTGGAATGGTGATGAACTGCAATGTAGCACATATATGTAGTTTTTTGAAGACGGGGTAGGGAGGCGAGATTGGTAGCTAACGTGGGACATGTACGCCGTAAGTTCTAGAATGGTCAAGCTTTTGTTATTGTTGGAATCGGAAGAGTCGCTGCATTACTCACCTATTAAGAATTTCAAAATTTCGATACATTGAATGCCATACAGGGGACCGAGTACTAATAGTTTTCGATAGTTTGACTACCCTATATGTATATACATATTTCAGTAAGTTGAAGGAGATTGAAATGCGCTAAGATTCCTTATGCAGCAACAACCACTCCCATCTGCCAGCTCGTTCGTGAGTCTGCAGTCCGTTTTGATACCCCGTCCTCTTCTCCGAAGCGATGGACTTAATTGGAGCAACGGAACAGAATGCGGACAGCAGGTTCATTATTTATCCAGTGATCCGCTATTCTCTTAGTAGTGGCCGTGCTCAAGGCGCTCTCGTGCACCGTGACCCGAGCAGAGCATGCATCAGACCGCCTCCAGCCGCCCGTACTTGTAGACTAAGAGGCCGTAACCAAAATGAGAACCATGCGCTCCGGGGGCTGAATGACTGTTCAATGGCTGCGTGGTACTTTTCTGATAAGATCAGTGAAGTTTTGAATTTGTTTATTTATTTTATTATTTTCAAACCCGAACTGAGCATGCGTCCAACCACTTCCAGCTGCCCGTTTTATAGACAAAGAGCCCGTAACTAAAATGAGATCTATGCGCTCTACAGCTGAATGACTGTTTAAAGTCTGCACGGTACTTTTCTGATAGGGTTAGTAAAGTTCTGAATTAATTAATTAATTTTATTATTTTCAGACACGAACCGAGCACGCGTCCGACCGCCTCCAGCTGCCCGTACGTGTAGATCAAGAGTAACAGTAACTAGTAACAAGTCGAGTCACTAGTTACTCTTGATGTAACGAGTAACAAGTCGTAACGAAAAGGAAAACCAACAATCTGCTCAATGGCTGAATGACTGATTAATGGCTGCACGGTACTTTCCGTGCAGCTAGTCCACACGATGCGGTGCGGACCACACAATAGAGCTGGTCCACGAGATGCGGTGCGGCGCCGCACCGTTACTACGACGCCGCAGTGGGCGAATAGTGTTGTAGTTAATTATACGTAGAACTAGTGAAATGAGGTAGTCAACGCCAATACCTTCTTCGTTGGTACTCATTTTAAACACTTCGATTAAAATTACCAATAATACGTGGAAAAAAATGAAACAGGCAAGCATGTACCCTCTTTCGACTGCGCTTAACAACTGGAGCGGTGCCGCTCCGGTGTATATTACCGGTTTGCGTGCGGTGCAGCGCCGGAACGCACCGTGTAACATACCATGGATATTTGTATGCAGGACGCCGCAGCGGCACCGCTCAGGCGCCGCGCCGCAGCCGCACCGCATCGTGTGGTCCGGCCGTAAGTGAAGTTCTGAATTTATTTATTCATTTTATTATTTTGATTCACTATTTTTATTCGCCTCACACAGTGCTTTTGTAGAAGAACCTATTGCAAACTATCATCGCAATAAATCAAAGAATAAAAACAAGCAAGATTGGTTTTATCATGATACAAAAACATACACATTGCTCTATTTTTCCAAAGCTCTCTGCGCATTAGTAATGCCTTTACATAAAATAATTGCTGCTCTTCTGTGACGCAGAACAGATGAATTGCCTTTTTTTCTATTCTCGATGCTACCCAAGCCAGCACACAAATAAGACGCTTGCGAGTTTATAACGATAGTCTATACGCTTTTAAGTAGTCTCGTTTGATAGAGAGTGTAGGTATATAGTAATACTGTTCGAAAACATTATTTTCATACTTTTTCGATACGTTTGTAATAAATGAAAAAAGTTTCAAATTAGCTTCCAGCGATCGCAATTTTACGTGTGCGAGATGCTTTTAAGTCGTTTTTTTATTTTGAACTGAAATGTTCCATGTTGTAGAAAAACATCATTGGAAATGAAAGGCTTTCAAACCTTGCAAGTACATGAAATTGCGTTCGCGGATTTTTTTTTTGATATTAATGATTTTATTTATTTATATATACTTTTTATTGATCACTTATAGAAGTTTCTATAGAGAAACGATTAGAAAATATAAAACATAGTAATGAAACGAGTAAATAAAAGTATTGCACACATTACCGACAGCGTCGAACGCGTGCAATTCGATATGTACTACCATTTAATCATCGCACGCATGGTTGTACTTTTCCGTGACTGCCTCTTAGTCTATTGGGCGTGTATGCGCACGACCGCGCGGTCTCATAAAAAGGGCTTGTCTCCTGATTGTACGTTTCGCCACATCTTAACAAGTTTCTTTGCTAATATTCCACTTTTGAGTAATATGAAGCACCTGGAGCACGGCTCTATAAAAGAGCCGACCGAGCGGCGTATCCAGTATTTTATCAGGAAGTAAAGAAAGTTTATGCTGGGTCTTTCGTGGAAACAAGTTGTTGAGTTGGCGTACCAATATAAGGAATTATTACTTGGAAACCCTTCACCAATGCATCAATGAACTCGATTGCGTTTCTTCGTGAATATTGTAACATAGTTTATGCGAACGAGACAGAGCAGTGCGTTAGAGCGGTATGTAAAATGAACGATCGTATATTTTCCCGCACAAAAACTACCCGCCGAACATAAAACCATCTGAATTAGTTTGAAAACGTTTTGTCCGATCTTATTAATATACTATATAATTATAGCGGTAGTTTTATGCTGGAAAAGTGACAATCGTTCATTTTATATTCAACCGTTCATATTATATGAACTAATTTCGATACCAGTTTACGACGAAACGCAATCGGGCCATGTGTATACTCATTTTGGGAGGACCTGTAGCATTAGTAATGTGTCTACTTACAAGAGGATTCTCCAGAATTCTGCTATGGAATCGGATGCTACTTATTAATATAGACAATAAAAATTTGGTATCTTCCTATTATGGTATCTAACAGCTCAAAGATTAGCTGTTAGATATTTTGTGGTTGCAATAGACTTGCATGTAAGTAAAAAAATGCTGTCCGAATACAAAAGTCAAACATTTCCGCAAATTAAATATTCAGTCAAATTTACGACTATATTTAAAAAAAATAACAAACTGCTACTCCAAGCGCAATATCTACCTATCGTTGTTGTTGTTGTTGTTAGGGCGATATGTCGGACGTAAAATGTATGTGTATGTGTAAGTGTTAAGAAATGTATAAAATTTTCGAATAAAAATGGTATTTTTTCCTGAATATACGTAGAGTGTTTTCAATTTATTGGATTTATGCTAAAATAGTAGTATGTTCAATTTTTTGTATAAAATAAAATAAAAGGCATTAAAACGCGATTCAGTAATAAAGAAAAACATACGTGAATTTAAGCGAAAATTACGTATTTTTTGACAAAAATAATCATCTCAGAATTTAGCTCATCAGACATATAGCTGGCTACATCATTTAAAAGGCTTTATTACTCAAGAACTGCTGAATATACACATTGCTCATAACAAATGCACTTTTTTTAATTGTTTGACCTTACGGGGAGGTTTTCGACTCCACTTCCTATACAGAAAACGTAAAAATTGTAAGTGTCACAGCTAAATTCGCCTCAGCGCATTATTGACACCTACTGACGAGGTAGGTGTGGTGGAAGTAATCCACCGACGATGACATTACGACTCCTTTGCGTTACGAAACCGCGAGACGAAACATTCCGGCAAGCCCATGGGAAAATCGGCGCGCGGCAACCAAATCGACCAAAATTCGTTGCGGCCATTGAAATACGAGCAGTTCCTCGAATGGGTATGCTGATGCAGGAATTACGACGAAACGACGCGGACGATTATCACTGTCATTGTCGAGCAAATGAGTGTTGCATCTCACGGCAATTACGAGTCTCTGTGACCGCTACGTGGACACTTTCCTCGGACGGACCGCGCGCACCCACTTACCTAATTAGGAACTGCAAGGGGGACGATAATATTTTAATGACAGTGCCGAAATGCTATGGTCTCTTCCGTAATGTATACCTACTACGGATGTACAATTTGATATTAATATACGGTTATATATACCTCAATGGTTAACGCATATGTACCTCTATCCTCTATGCAGAAGTCATGGATTTTATATAGTATTACTGTAGTCGAAGGTAACATAAAGGACGTATCCAGTTCCCCCCCCCCCCCCCTCCCTTCCCCCTGCACCCCTGGATACGTGTGTGTACATAGGTTTGTACATTTGTCTCCACACAGGGGACGCGTCCCCCTGAACTTTTTTGAGTAAAAGATAAAGTCGAGAAAAAATATGAGAATCGGGGAAAATTCGCGACTTACGTACCTAGTATTAGGCACGTATCCAGAGGGTTCTTCGTCTCTTGATTTTAAATAATGAATTTGTCATTTTAATGGGAGTAGCGTAATTCCTTTGCTGTAAATGTTATTACCCACTGAAAAGGCACTAGCTTTAGTGGGGAACTGTGACATGTAATTTGTATTTATTTAATGAATAAAGACTACTACCAAATCTCTCGTGGACAGGAACCAATGATTGCTTTGAAGACGTTTTTCATCGAATCTTCAAAGTTGATTTTTTCCCTTGTAAAAAGTTATCTAAATTGTGAAAAAAAACTCTATTGGAGCAAGCTCTGGTAAGTACGGTGGCAAAAGTCTCCAGCCGCAACTTCTGCATCTTTGCGAATGCTTTCAGGGAAATCTGTGGTTATTAGTTGTCATGCAGAAACAGTGGCGATGAGCGATTGAGCAGGCTCGGTTATTTAATCACGAGTTCTTAACAAATACACATTTACGGTATCTGTACAGCCAGACTGCAAGAACAGAAAACACCGGCACAGGATCTCACAAGATTCTCACAAATTTTCAACTTTATCATAGTTGCACAAATTAAAATATTTCAGCAAAAAAAATAACGGAAAGACAAATAAAAAGGTGAGAAAAGAATAACATGGCATTGAGTTAAAATTTATTTGAATTTGAAATTCCAACTCAAACCCAAGTTATCCAAGTTCAAAATAGCCAGTTTTAAAAAAACAGTAATTACATAGTTGAGGACACAATATTATTTATTTCGGTTGCTTTTTCTGAATATTGTATTATGAACATATTAATCAAATGTAATCTTTAATAACCCGGAACACATAAACAAAAATAAAGGAACCATTCCTTCCACCCACTCAGATGCAGCTGAGAAGCTTTCGTACGAAATTTAATATATTAGTAAATATGTGGAACGATGCAATTATTCCTTCTCGACCGCTTCACCGATGCTAATAAAACCAAAGGTAATTATCCAATCGAAAATTCAATCAATCATCTGACAGCGCAATAATATTTCATCCATATAAGCAGCCATTAAACCAGCCATTTCGAGCAGAATTTTAACAACGGTGATTGCAAAGATATTTTAAAGCATGAGCAGATAAAATTATGCCGTCGTTCATCTATAATCTATACTAATATTATAAAGTTTGTGAGTTTGTGAGGTTGTGAGGTTGTAGGGAGTAATCTCTGGATCTACTGAACCGATTTTGAAAATTGTTTTACCAACAGAGAGCCACGTTATTTGTGAGTATCATAGGCTATATATTAATCCGAAAAATGAAAAGACTTTTTCGTGCTAGTCGGATTTGCAAAGTAATTCGGAGAAAAAACGGTCGAATGAAAACGTTTCTTACGAACGCTGCCTTAAAGATGAGGAATACATGATTGAGTTCTAGAAAAAAGTTGTAGAGCTTGATAATGCATACAAAAAAGTCAGCGACAGCATATGTCTAACTTTTATATTTAAGTCACAAAAAGTAGTTTTTTATATTAAACAAATAATTAAATCAAGAAAATTGGTCATATTATTATTATCAACAATTATGAATTCCTTTCAAAATAAGTAAATTATCGTCTCAAGTGTTTAAAATAAAAAACTTTTCCCTTTTACTGCATATAATTTCCTTTTTACTGCATAAATGGTTAAAGAAATAATACGACATAGGTATGGAACCGCGACCGTATCTCTGGTTGGAACTCCTGAAAGACAGTATATTTTGGTACCAAATAATAACATTACATCTAATCACTACATAGTATAAAACAAAGTCGCTTTCTCTGTCCCTATGTCCCTTTGTATGCTTAAATCTTTGAAACTACGCAACGGATTTTGATGCGGTTTTTTTTAATAGATAGAGTGATTCAAGAGGAAGGTTTATATGTATAATAACATCCATTAAATAGTGGAGAAGTACTGCTATTTTTGAGGTTTCTAATGTGATGTCGTAAATAATTACATTTTTTCCGCTTACATTGCAAACGCAGGCTGAACCCTACGAGTTTTATCAAAATAATGTACTAAGTATTGTACACATTGAAAAGGTCTACAGAAAACTCCGTGATGGTATATGTCTATCTCTTATGGATAACCCACAATAACTTTTTTTGTCATTTACTTTTTACGACAAATAATGGCTAATTTTCGAAGCGATTTTAACCAATACAGCATTAATCCTTAACCAATTAAATACCTTGAATACATTGTTCATTTAATATAGATCTATATGGCCCTTTACACCGTATGATTTAAGTGAATATTTTCGAAGATATTACAGATTTAAAAATTGCGGGACGTAGCGTTTGCGGCGGTACCGGCCGGCCGCCCGGTGCGGCAAGAGCGTGCCTATAAATAGCGCGTCTGAGGCCGCGGTTTTCCCCCTGCTGCTGCCCGTTCTCCGTTCGGCCGCGATCCCGGCGAAGACACGTCTGCTGATGCTGAAGATGTACGTGAGGACGAAACTCACGTACGCGGCACCGGCCTGGTACCACCTCATCTCGGCATCGCAGCGGAGTAACATCCAGCGAGTGCTGAACGTGGGGCTAAGAAAAGTGTCGGGAGCCCCTTGGTACGTCCGAAATGCGACTCTGGAACGCGATTTTAGCGAAACAGAGTCCGTGGAGGAACACGTAAAGCGCCTCGCGCGCGCTATGTACCGCAGGGCCGACACCTCGCCTCACGAGCACATCCGCCAGCTCGCTCCTCTGCACACCAGACCACCAGATGTCCGGAAGCCGTACCCGCGCAGTCTGCTTGATTAGCGGACCACCAGCGCGGGTATCGCAGCACAGCAGCCTTGCCACAAAATATGTCATTACCAACTCCCGTCACAATCCTTCACGATAAGGTGCCTAAGCACATAACAATGAGTCTTGCCACAGGGCACAAAGCCCTGTGACGCCATTCCAGAAAGCCGGGCCAATGAGCCCGGCTCACGTGAAACCCCACGAAAAGGCAAAATGCCTAGTGGAAGATGTCACGGGCCTCTAGCAAGGCCCGTCGACAGATATTTGATTTGATTGATTTGCGGTTTTCCCTATAGCACTTTGAATTTAGCAGCGATCGGACGCGTTTATTATATCGGAGCTCTCCAGCGAGGAAAATAGCAATACTTAGGTAATAAAAACGTGCTTTTCAGCGCGACAACGTATCAGTAATTATAAGTAAGTTACGATAAATAATTGTATGTTAGTAGTTTTAAAATATAAATTATATTATATTCTAAGGTTAATTTTTAAATCGCACTTATAGCAATTATAAGTACCTACATAAGGTGAGATAAGATTAGATTAAATAAAACCATAATTTATGGATTGCAATTTTCTATTAAGATCTTGATTAAAATTTACAGTTAGATTAGATTTAATATTAGGGCAATTATTTTCAAAAATCGTGATTTAAGGTGAGATATGTAAGTTCAGAAAAAGTACTTAATAGAATAGGTATCTTTTGTTGTTGATGATTGTTGATTATCTTTTGTTTTTAGTCGCACGAATAGCAAATTATTTTTTATAATTAAAATCGTTGTTTAAGTTGAGGTATTTCAGTAAAAAAAAAAAGAACTGAATAGAATAGGTATCTTTTGTTTTTTATGATTGCTGATTATCTTTTGTTTCTAAATGGTAAGAATTTTGATATTTTTTACTGCGGCACATACTAATAATATGGCAATTTGTGCATAGGTAATCATACATATAGAACTGAGTAAATTTTGTACAGAAATTATAAAGTCATGTCTGGAAGACGTCGTCGTTCGAACATAGGTCGTAGTACAGTGAATGCCAGAAGAGTACGTTCAGCAAGAGATGAAGAATCGTCAACGGAACGTGAGGCTCGCCTCAGTCAGGCTCGGGATAGATATAGAGCTGAGAGAGAGAGAGAATCTTCAGTAGAGCGTGAGATTCGCCGCAGCCGGGATCGAGATAGGCATACGGTTCAGAGGGACAGAGAATCGTCAGTAGAGCGTGAGGCTCGCCTCAGTCAGCTTCGGGATAGATATAGAGCTGAGAGAGAGAGAGAATCTTCAGTAGAGCGTGAGGTTCACCGCAGCCGAGATAGGGAAAGACATCGAATACAGAGAGCCAGAGAATCATCAGCACGAGTATTCATGGGTGAATAAAGAAAATTCTGCCATGAATTACGATCCTTCGATTTCTTACAAGGACGATCGTATAGTATCAATAGGTACTATGTCAGTAGTGTGTGAACATTGCTTGGCATTGAAATTCAAGGACGAATCGAAAGGCATGTGTTGCTTACAAGGAAAAGTCAAATTAGAAGAAGTTCTCCCTCCACCTGAACCACTTCACTCTCTTCTTACGGGTGATCATCAGAAATCCAAGCAATTCATGCGCAATATACGCCGTTATAATAACGCATTTCAAATGACCTCTTTTAAGAGTAAGCAAGTCGTTGAGCGTGGGTTCATGCCTACATTTAAAATTCAAGGGCAAGTGTACCACTTAGCTGGGAGCTTGCTACCACTTCGACCCGATGATCACAAATTTCTGCAAATATATTTCATTGCAGATCCAGATACACAAGCATCTACGCGGTGTACAAGTGTTGCACAGCCAATTGATAGAGATTTGATTAGATCTCTCCAAGATATGTTACATTCTCATAATTGCTACATACAGTCTTTCAAAACTGCGATTGAGAGTGTTCCAGCAGATACTCCTGACTTTAATGTCGTAATCCATGCAAATAAAGTTCCTGTTGGAGAACACAGAGGACGATACAATGCGCCTTCCACGAGTGAAGTAGCAGTGGTGATAGCTGGACAGCAATTTGACAAAAGAGATATTGTATTGCATAGTCGTGATGATAATTTGCAAAAAATTTCAGAGTTACACAGATCTTATGACAGCTTACAATATCCTTTGATGCTATGTCGTGGAGAAAATGGTTATGCCATTAATATTTCTCAAGTTGACCCAATCGGTGGTACACCTCTGCGTAAAACAGTGTCATGTATGAACTACTATTGCTACCGTATAATGACAAGACGTAACAATTTCAATACTTTGCTTAGATATGGAATGTTAACAAACCAATACTTGGTAGATCAATATGCGAAAATTGAATCTGAGAGATTGGCCTACATCCGTAATAATCAAACTAAATTGAGAGCTGAAAATTACGTTTATCTTCAGGATGCTTTACAGGCGAATGAACACCGCAACGGCATTGGGCAGTTGGTTATACTACCTTCATCATTCACAGGTGGACCTCGATATTTACACGAAAAATCGCAAGACGCCATGACTTACGTAAGAAATTACGGCAAACCTGATTTATTTATAACTGCAACATGTAACCCAAATTGGCCGGAAATCAAAGAAAATATTAACACCAATTTAACTCCACAAGACAGATACGATATAGTTAACAGAGTCTTCCATTTAAAAGTACAGAAACTCCTGCACCTCATTAACAAGTCTCATATATTCGGTCCGCCGCGCTGTCATATGTACACAATAGAATGGCAGAAACGTGGCTTGCCACATGTACACCTGTTGGTGTGGTTAGTGAACAAAATTAGACCAAACCAAATTGACAGGGTTATTTCAGCTGAATTACCGGATAAAGATGAAGATCCTATCCTGTACGAAATCGTAAAGAAACATATTTTATGGTACACGGCCCTTGCGGGACTTTAAACCCGAATTCTCCATGTATGCGAGATTCTAAATGCAGCAAAAAATTTCCGAAGTCGTTCCAAACTCAAACAAGTACTAGCGATGACTGATATCCCAAATATCGTCGACGATCGCCAGAACAGGGTGGGCAAAATGCTACCGTCCGAAACCATGATATTGATAACCGATGGATCGTTCCCTATAATCCGCTCCTTTTGAAAATTTTTGATGCCCACATCAACGTAGAGTTGTGCAATTCAATAAAGTCAATTCAATATGTTACTAAGTACATTAATAAAGGCAGTGATCAAGCCACTTTCAGCATACAATCACCAAATGAAGTGGAAAAATATCAGTCTGGACGTTACATCTGCAGCTCTGAAGCTGTATGGAGGATTTTATCATTCGAAGTGCACGACCGGGCTCCCACAATTGTCCACCTTGCAGTTCATTTAGAAAATGGACAAAGAGTATATTTCACAGAGAACAATATACAAGAAGTTGTTAATAACCCGCGGGATACAACATTGACAGCATTCTTCAACCTAACCTCCAACGTATTACCCTTAAAAATTCACCAATTTAACTGCAGTGTATCTTCAACCCAGAATAATTGCAAATGTGAGCATATAAACATTGAAAAAAAAATTAGATATTTAGGCATAGAAATAGATTCCAAACTCAATTGGGAATTCCAAATAAAATCACTTACGGCGCGAACAAGGAAATTACTGTACGTGTTCCGCGAACTTAGGAATGTACTGAGTAAAGAAACACTGCGAATGGTGTATATGGCTCTTGGTCAAAGTATATGGGTGCATGGAATTATAGCGTGGGGCTCATGTACAAAAACAACAATGGACCGACTATTAAAAGCACAAAAGTTACTAATAAGAGTCATAAACAAAAAGCCTCCTCGGTACAGTTCAAACCAGCTCTTTGCGGAGTTTAAGGTTTTGGATATCTGCCAGCTATTTATTAAGCAGTGCCTTGTAAGCTTTCACAAAACTAAAGAGTACAGAGCAAGAAGTCAACAATTGTACTTAACGAGAAATGCTGGTAAGGAATTTTTCACAATTCCAAAGGTTAAAAGCACATTTGCCCGAAGACAATGTTTTTTTATCGCCCCAAAATTTTATAACTCACTATGTGAAACCACGAAAAACGTGAAAAATTATGTAACTTTTAAAGGTAAAGTAAAAAACTGGCTTCTAGATATTGGGCGTTCAAAAACTAAAGACCTTATTAATACTGTAGGGTGAATATTTAAAAAAAAATATGTATTTGTAAAATTGTGCAATATTACATATCATTTTCTTAAACATATATACTAGAATGTAGTGTTTATTCATATATTTGTATATATTATTACTTATTTTCCACTTAAATTTATTGTATATAATGTAAAGTTTATTTTATTTTTAGCCCTTAATTGCATACATATATATTTTTTTTTTTCTACTTTAAATTTTACTTTAATTTGTGTAACAACACATTTGTTAGATTTAGAAATATTTAAAATTGATCACCTTCGTCAGTTCGCGAGTTACAAAAATACAGTTACTGTTGGTATAACACAGCACAGCCAGAGACAGACCTTCTAGGTCTAGTTGGTTGTGCGATTTCGCCTCATTCGGATATGCTAGCATATTTATATCCATAGAGCTATGTTTTCCGCTATTATAATGTTTGTTCTTAATTATTCCTCATGTACAACAGTATGCATGTCCTTGTATTTTTTTGTTCTTGTACGTTATAAATAAATAAATGTGCTCAAGATGATTTCGCGAAAACACTGACGTATGACAGAGTTCCAGGTTACTATACATGGAACCAGAGTTCTAAAACTTTTCAACGGCGAAAACAAGGTACTGCGGTTGATGGTTTCCCCGGAGTAAAAAAAACGGATGCTCTTGGCAGAGTCTACGTGGTTCATCCCAACAACAGCGAATGCTTTTATCTGAGAATGTTATTGCATATTGTAAAAGGCCCGACATCCTTTGCACACCTAAGAACTGTACAAGGTGTTGTTTACAATACTTATCAAGCAGCATGCAAAGCTATGGGGCTCTTGGAAGACGATTCTCACTGGGAAAACACATTATCAGAAGCAGCTGTTTGTAGTTCAGCTACATCATTAAGATATTTATTTGCCGTCATAGTAGTGTTTTGTCAAGTAACTGATTCTGTTAATCTATGGAATAAATTTCAAGAAAATATGGCCAGTGATATTCTGATTCGGCGACGGCGAGAGTTAAACTCAGATGATGTACAATATGATCAAAACATATTTGACGAAGCATTATTGGAATTGAACAAAGTAGTGCAATTACTTTCGGGTAAATCGATCAAGGATTTTGGGCTGCCGATACCAGCTAATACTACTAACTCAGATTTAACTAACAGTGCCGAATACACAAGAGAAACATCATACGATCAAACGAGACTTTTACAAAATATAGCTCAAGATGAGCCACGATTAAACATCGATCAGAAAAAAGTATTCACTGCATTACTATCAACAATTGATAACAATGAAGGGAAATTGTTTTTCCTTGATGCCCCAGGAGGTACAGGAAAAACATTTTTAATCAATCTGCTTTTAAAAAAAGTGAGATCTATCGGAAAAATTGCGTTAGCTGTTGCGTCATCCGGCATTGCCGCTACGCTTTTGGAAGGAGGCCGAACCGCACACTCCACATTCAAGCTCCCGCTGAAAATCGCCACCGATGATAATAACAGCGTCTGTAGTGTTTCTAAACAGAGCAATACAGGAAAATTGATGAGTGACTGCTCATTAATAGTCTGGGACGAAGCTATCATGTCAAACAAGACGTCTGTGGAAGCACTGGATAGGACAATGCGCGATTTGCGCAACAAAAATTCACCTATGGGTGGATGTACAATTCTGTTCTCAGGAGATTTCCGTCAAATCCTACCAGTTGTGACTCGAGGAACACGTGCTGACGAAATAAATGCTTGCCTAAAAAGATCCAACCTTTGGCCACATGTCAATAAATTAAAGCTTAAAACTAATATGAGGGTTTCGTCATCTTCACGTGAGAACAGGCTATTTCCAGAGATGCTGCTAAAAGTTGGCAATGGAGAGTTAACACAAAGTGAGGGAAGGATTGACCTAGAAAACCTTTGCGTTTTGATAGACAACATCCAAGAGTTAGTCAACAATGTCTATCCTGACATTGATAACATAAGTTATAAGACAATATCTTGGTTTAAAGAAAGAGCGATTCTGTCACCAACTAACGAACAAGTAGATAAAGTAAATAACTTGATTCTTTCAAAGATTGATGCGCCGACGAAAATATACTACTCGGTCGATACTGTTCTCGATTTGGAAGAAGCTGTTCATTTTCCTACAGAATTTCTAAACTCTTTGAACCCGTCTGGACTCCCTCCTCACAAAATGGTGTTGAAAGTAGGTTGTCCTGTTATTTTATTAAGAAACCTGAATCCACCTAAACTTTGCAATGGCACGCGTTTGCTGGTAAAATCATTGAAAACTTTCATAATAGAGTGCACAATACTCACAGGATGTGGTACCGGAGAAGATGTATTGATTCCCCGAATCCCTCTGATACCATCGGATTTACCCTTCCAATTTAAACGTTTACAGTTTCCGGTAAAGACATCTTTAGCAATGACCATTAATAAATCGCAGGGTCAAACCTTCAACGTTGCAGGCTTAGATTTGAGCGTTGACTGTTTTTCACATGGACAACTGTATGTCGCTCTTTCAAGAGTGACCTCCAGAGAAAACATGTTTGTATTGTCTAATGACAAGAAAGCTGTGAACGTTGTTTATAAAGACATTCTGTAATATGTTGTAAAAATAAAATAAATAGTTAAAAATGTAAAAAGTAAATAAGTAAAAATGTAGTGTATGAATTTAGATATTCCAAAGATAGCAGGAAATCTTCATGGTATAGGGAAAGGGGGATTGTTTTACTCCAAATTTAACGCGTGCGGGCCACGGGCAGTAATGAATAAATCAAAACTACTGGATCGATTTTAATCACATAGGCTATATATTTTATACCCGTGCGAAGCCAGAGCGGGCCGCTATGTTTTTATATACAACGTTCACAGTTTTTCTGTACTGTATTTAGTATCAGCATTGCACCCGTGCGAAGCCGGGGCGGGTCGCTAGTATAGTATACAGAGAAGTTTTAAACAATTAACATAATTTATTCAATCATAATCATTTCATTTACTCATTTGAAACCCGGTAATATAGCCGAATTAGCATGCAAATACATACATACATATGCAGTAAAAATATAACCCTCCTTTTGGCAGTTAGGAAATAAATCATAGCATTCAGTACTAACCGAACAACACTTCATCACAAGTAAAAATGTTTACCGTCCAACGAAGTGGGAATAGGTCAGCTAGTAATTACATATCGAAGTATGTAATGCTTGTAAGTTTGTATGTAGGGGCTAATCTCCGAAACTATTGACCCGATTTCAAAAATTTGGTTCATTAATGGAAAGCTCTGTTATCGACAAGTGCTATATTTTATTGTGATAAATATTGGTTTTTAATAAGAAATCACGATATTTGTAAATCAAGTCGGAGAAAAATGAGAGTGTATGTTGCTTTATCGGCGTGCGCTGACGAAACAGTTTGATATATCTCAAAACAATATATTATGACAAATCCATCTGCCCAGAAAAGATCTACAAAAAGTATACGATAGCATATACCTATCTTTTATATTTAAGCTGCTTTAACTGCTTTTAAATAAAAAAAACTCTTTATTTGCACATAAATATTATACAAAAAGGAGAGCTTATTGTCACATGGCAATGTCTTAGAACTAACCTAAACAAAGTGGTACATGCGCGCATTGTGAAAATATAGATTATTACTAGTAAAGTACTACAAATGATTCCAGAAGCTAACGGAAAATCGGGTACCTCAATGAAATATATATTTTTGAATAGTTTAGACCTTCAGGATAATGGTTGATAATGGGCAAAAATCGCTCAATACATGGGAAGGGGGTCAAATCGCTCAATACATGGGAAGGGGGTCAAATCGCTCTCATCAATTTTGTTTACACTAATAAACACTAAATTACATTAAGCGACCAGAAATAGTACTAATGTAAAAAGATAGTTCGAAAGGGTACATACAAATGAGTATAGAGGGCGTTAAATTTTATATAATTATTTGAGGTTTCAATCAAATGTCATTACGATAATGAAAGATACATTGCATCAATGTATCAAATATAAAGAAGATAATCAAAAAATATCAGGATGAAATGGTGAATATTTTTTATTTTTTTTATATATATAATAATTAAATATTTTAATTTCAATTGAACATAACAACAAAATAAGACTGATTTTATTAAATATCTGTAGTTAAAATGGGGACAGTACTTTACTTTACTCGTCCTCTCTACCTTGTTACATAACATAGAGATCGTCTGCATAACATACAGACAAGTGAAGGAATTTAAAACTAATAATGCCCGAGGAGAGAAAATTGTGAGAGGAAGAAAAGAGAAAGGGAAGAAGTGGTTACTTCTTAGAAAGGTAAGTAATCCTTAAGGTGAGTCTTAAATGATAGTAAAGAAGGCGAGTTTCGTATGGTTGCTAGGGGATCGTCCCAGAGTCTTGCACCATGAGCACAGAAAGAATAGGAATAGAAATCACTATTATGACACGGAATTTTTAGTAAACTGTAAGATCCTATATTGCTTTTATATCTTAAAAAAATTTAGGTAGGCAGTGTTTGTTGAAGATATTAGCAATAAAATAAGAATCCCTTTCAAAATAAATTGATCCATCAAGAAATATAATTAGACATTTGCTGTACGATTTTAGGTGGTATAGTTTTAGAGATGATATGAAATTAGTAACGCCTGCAATCACCTCTAAATACCTAGCGGGCGGCGGTGGCTGTTGGCCCAGCAAGGTCATCGTTCAGTGAAAGGCGGCGGGTGGCGAGGAACAAGGCGTCCACGAGATAGGTAGCGTGCATCTGAGGGGTAATGTCTTGCTCTATATATCTAAAAGTAGCGTCTAAAGAGGCAAATAAAAGCCGCCCTACTTAAATTAACGAATCGATTCGAAACTTTACGCGGTGCGAAGCCGCGGGCAACAGCTAGTTTAAAAAAAAACGGAGTAAAAATTCAATATAATGTTTATTGATTCATTATTATATTCAAAATTTATTAAGGCCAGTAAAACTACCAGTCTGATTGCTTAATTGAATTTTACTTTACCGGCCTACTAAACGACATGAAGGTACAGTATTGTGAAATTAGGTATGCATGCATCATTTGGCCATGGCAAGAGTTAAAAAGATTGTGGTTAATCGGTCGACTAGAGAACTCGCTAGTCATACTTCAATTTCGAAATATTGGACTTGAGACATGAAATTCGGTATTCAAGTGCCTTGTTGGGCCGAAATCACATTGTGGATGTGTTTTTGTTGGAATATCTCATATACAAGCAGCACAAATAATATTTAATTCCGTAATATATCAATTAAATAGTAGGCTTACAATGCGTGGATCGTTCCAAATTCAATTTCGAAGGCGCGACCTGCGTTTACAATTTGATTTTTAAATGGAATGAGATGACGCGCGTTCGAAATTCAAATTTTCATTACGTTGCGTTGCATATTAATAGGAATTTTCGCCAAATGTTCATATTCATTATTCAGATGAAATAAGTATCCTGGCTACTTTCCGGGAAAGTCTTGGGTGACACAATCGTTTTTTTTCTACTTTGTTTGAATACAAAACGTTGTTATTATGGCATAGCCATTTATCTGCTGACTTTACCGATTTCCACATAATTAACTTAGTAGAGTATTTTTTTTTTTGGATTAACGTAAATCCTGAACATACAAATCAAACAGAGTAATATTCACATCATCTTCCTCTCGCTCTCTCTTCCTCTCTGTTTCGCTCACACTCACTCAGCCACTCACTCACACACACACATACTCCAACATCTCATTTGAGCTGTCTACCAACATGTAATTTACGTCAGATCGATATCGTTCTATTAAGACATCTCTGGATCAGCGCTCTGACGTGCAATATTTTAAACAGAGTGATAACAATGATATAAGAAAAAGATGGGAATGTAATGTGATAAATTCAACTATGCCACTATGTACATATACCTTAAAAGGCAAATAAGTGCAAATTTTACCCATCAATCAACGTAATTTCGCTTACGGAAAAACACCATAGTAAAAGTTCCTGCAAATCCCCCGAAATATTTTTGAATAAAAGACTACAAAATATTTGTAATGATGAAAAGAGCCTTAAATAATATAATACCACAATTTAAATCAAAATTCGTATAAGAAGAACTGTGTCAACCGTATAAGAAGAACGTGCCAACAATTTCTTCGATATATCAATAAAATTTTAATATATTTATAGTGCGATTAGAGAAATTATAAAAATGTAAAATAATTCTTCAGAGTAACCAAAAAGGCAGCGCTATTTTTTTTTTTTTTTGTGGTGGGAAGGCGAAGGCGGAGATTGTGCCATAGTGCGTACCGCTTACTGGAAATTTAGTTCATGGTAGCTGAACATGATTTTGCGTGGAATGTCTATTGTCTGAACCATATTGTTTATCTTTACTAGCACGTTGTCTACCAATCGCGGGACATTAATTTAGCATGAGTAGTTACTAATATTGTTAGAAATTGAGTCAACCAGAAACAAAGTCAACCAGTCAAACAAAGTCAACCAGTCAAACAAAGTCAACCAGAAACAAACAAACAAACAAACAAAGAGTCATACATTTTACAAATCATCGAAATCGGAATAAAGGTTCGCCAATAATACTTTCAATAAATAACACTGCCATTCCTCAAACTCATTGTACTAGATTTTTAGGTGTTCATGTCGACGAACTTTTAAAATGGAACTTTCACTGTGAAAACCTCGAAAGTAAGTTAAGTCGGGCATGTTATGCTTTAAGTATTGTAAGAAGGTCTTTGGATGAATTGCAAACAAGAAATGTTTATTTCAGCTATATTGAAGCTATCCTAAGTTATGCCATTACGATCTGGGGAAATTGTTATGCTTGTCATAGGGAACCCATATTTATACTCCAAAAGAGAGCAGTGCGAATAATTGCAAAGGTGAAAAGGGAAGAATCATGTCGACCCATTTTTAAAAGGCTAAGAATCCTCACCTTAACCTAACTCTATCTCTTTAAGTTACTAACTGAGTTTTTTAAGAATAAAGAAACACATTATAAAAAGTTTTCAGATACACATACTAAAAATACGAGAAATAAATTAAACATTTTTATACCATGTATTAAACTAAACACAGAAAGGCAAGACAAAAAATACTCAGGGCCATATTACTTTAACAGGCTACCAGAAAGTTTAAAAACTATTCAAGTGGAAAGCTTATTCAAAAAGTTACTTAAAGAATTCTTATTAGACAAAGCTTTTTACTCGATCGATGAGTTTGTTAATTTTAAATAATTTTTCAAATTTTTTGGTCATTTTTTTGACAATTTTAAGTAGCATTTTTTAATTATTCTGACTTTTTCTGATTTTAATTTCTTGATTATTTTTATCAATTATTTTAATTTGTGGTTTTAGTAAATAAATCTTAAAAATGATTTGGATGCCCTAAAAGCAATAATGAAGTAACTGTATGTACGTGGTGATAAATTTAAATATTGTAAAAACGAACTAATATACTGTAATTTAAATGTACCTAAATATTAAGTTTCTACAATCTGTTAAGATTTTTTGGAAATAAATTGAAATTGAAAAATTGAAAATTGAAAAGATGACTAACTTCATCTGACGGTAAAATTAAAGTACCAATGGTGTCCTACAGTTTGAAGGATCCTCTATCAGATAACATTTTGTTTGTTACCTACAAATTTGTCGTTTTTAATAAAGATAGCCAAGTGCTTTCTCTGTGTGCAACAAAATATAGCCAAGTCCGTTTCTACCAATCAGACCGCAGCGCGAGAATATGTTGATTACATGTTGATTATAATAATATGTCAGACTGAGGATATTATGTTGATAGTATCAACATAATATCCTCAGTGTGGCACAGACATAAAAAGAATATAATAATGTTTAAAAAAAATGGTCAAAATGTGGTTTAAAACGGAACCTGTGATAACTTCGGCAACATAATATACTTAAATTGCAAATAATTATTAAAACATTTTTTCACCATTGCATTATTTCCTTTTGTAATATTATATGTACCTAATCGTTTTTAGTTAATGTAAATGTAAATATTGTATATCTCATAAAAATACGTCATTTTTTTATATTACACTGAATAAACATACATATTTTACCAATATACTTAGGAAAAAAAAATATTTAGACTTTTTTATTATTTAAATTTATTGATAAGTATAATAGTGAGATTATTTCTGTAGATTAGTTTGAATCGTGTACCTATAGTTTTTGGTTATAAAGGTGGGAATAAATTAGTTTGCTGTATTTACAATAATTATGTATGTTGATTAGTTATATCGTGTACAGTTTTTTGTTAAAAAGTAAGAATAAATTATATTTCCATCTTTACAATAATTATTTCTTTAGATTTCTTTATCGTGTACAATAATTATTTTTGTAGATTAGTTTATATCGTGTACAGTTTTTGATTATAAAGTATTTACAATAATTATTTCTTTAGGTTAGTCTATATCGTATATAGTTTTTGGCTATAAAGGTGGGAATAAATTAGATTGCCGTATTAACAATAACTATTTTTGTAGATTAGTTTACATCGTGTACAGTTTTTGGTTATAAAGTGGGAATAAATTATATTGCCGTATTTACAATAATTATTTTTCTAGATTAGTTTATATCGTAGGTATATAGTTTTTGGTTATAAAGGTGTGAATAAATTTGATTGCCTTTTTTACAATAATTGTTTCTGTAGATTAGTTTATATCATGTACAGTTTTTGGTTATAAAGTGGGAATAAATTAGATTGCCGTATTTACAAAAATCTAAACGTGAGAGCTAGCTGCCTTAGAGCTAACCTTGGGGTTTAGTTAGGGGTCAGCAGTGACAGTGCTAGTGTTCATATCGGCTAGATTTAACTTGTAAGATTACAGAAAGGTAAATAATATATGAATTTTTGTTTCGTAATATTATAGCAATTAAGTTGAATGTCAATAAATTAAATAAATCCATGCTTGAGACAGCCCATCTCCGCAGTTTCTTAAACAGTGAGCGATGCAAGCAATCAAGCTGATAGTCCGCCTTGATCGCAACAAATTCGCGCGTAATGATTTCATTCGCGATCATAATAGCGTCATTACCGCCTATCAAACAGGCGAAAGCCCACAATCGAGTCGAAACCGAACAGACAGCTGCAAATTATACGAAGCTGAAACTGTTGTGCGGCAAGGCAACAGTAAAAGAACAGTCTTCAGCCAGCGGCCTTCCAATTTTTCTGCGGCCCTCGTCCACTGAACACTAAGTCTGGAATACACCTAATCACTAAAAATCACTATTTACAGAACTTTACGCTGGTGCCTTGCCACACAAGGATTGATAGGCCTGAAATAGCCGATCAAAATAAAATAATGTCCTGCGACCAATGATAGGTCCAGAACTATTCGCGGAATATCAAACGCCACATTAACCTAAAGGTTAAGTGAAAGAGTGAGACAAAAGACTTGCAAATACTGGAAAAATATACCATGACAAAAAGATGCGGAAGAGCTAAGAAAAAAATCCGGTGTATCACCGAGTAACTTTTCCGACAAGTAGCCGAGTAGGTACTTATGGAAAGATTTCGAGCATGACCTCCCTTCGGGAAGGAGATTCACGTTGAGATCTTGAGCGAAGGTTGACGAGCGCGGATAGTGAGAATGCAACGCATTCTACACGCTCTATTCAATCGTTTATGTAAATATACTGTCCGCAATGATATCATTGCGGCCCAACAAGGCATATATGTACCAAATTTCAAATACTATAGTACTTGAAGTGCTACTAGTCTCATATTTTGAGATGAAAATATTACTAGCGCGCCCCCTGGGAGATCGATTTCAGCTACAACCTTTTCAACTCTTGCCACGACCAATTGATGCCTGCATGTCAAAATTCAGCTCAATCGGATTCAGCGTAATTTTTTTTTTAATTATTTGT
Source organism: Micropterix aruncella (assembly GCA_944548615.1). Classification (NCBI taxonomy): domain Eukaryota; kingdom Metazoa; phylum Arthropoda; class Insecta; order Lepidoptera; family Micropterigidae; genus Micropterix; species Micropterix aruncella. The sequence continues at coordinate 16,949,545 of OX155958.1, forward strand.
TGTGTGGGGCTTTTCGAAGATTTTATGAGCCTTGTAACACTGCGACCATTGCTGATCTATTGTGTTCGCCACCTACTATAGTTCTGCGCTAAGCCTCGTGTCATTTAAGAACTGCAACAGGCTTTTGGCGCCAGATTGTTTTACCTCCTCAGGTTGGAGGTAATGACCACCCCGACTGTATCAAAAGATACATCCACTTGATGCTTAAAAACGGGTTTTAAAAATGCATAAAAACGGCAATCTATTTTTTTAACACGATGTGTAAAAACGCATCAGCGGACCACACTCGCACAAGAGGTGCAGGGGAGTTTCCTCTGCCCCTTGGAAGAACCATTCAGCGTAATACTGTTGTATCTATATTTTAAGCAAATAATCGGAGATTAAGCATTACAAAAGCCCGAATTTAAGTGATTGTGAAAAAAAAACACATAGAGAAGAGTGAAAGAACCGCTTCGGATGCCGAAGTAAAATTTGATACTGCCCTCATTGATCTCTGAGGTGGACTTGTGAAATCGATCAGAGAACTCGACGTCGAGCGCATGCCAATTTTTAATGTCGCTCTGCCCGAAAATTGACAGGACAGAAATCACAAATAAATGATCAGGTTACTGCCGAAAGGACGCAGCAAATAGAGTGTAATTAATTCGCCAACCAGACGTGTTTGTGTGCACATATATTTACATATTTATAGAAAATATCATGCAGAACAAAATACTCGCAACGCATTTCCCATGCGATAAAAATAAATAAATACAAACGGAGCTGCCATGGAATTCACCGACCGGAGTCGGGCCCATCATAATACTATTTTTTACACTTCTGGGGGGTGAGCAGTGGATTCCGGACTTACGAACCGGCTGTGGTAGGTTTAGGACAGCTGTCTTGCCACATGTGAGCGTTCACCTTGCCACCCATTCACTCCCCCTTCGAAGCCATAGAATTTGAGATGCGCAAATCGCAGTTTTAGATAATTTTTCTAAGAAAGAGTTGATAATGCCAAGTACAATTTGTAATAAAATATCCAATATTATCAAAAAACCCCTATAAAACTGTGTAATAAGCATAGGTATCCAAAAATAGGATACATATCTGCACAAAAAAAGAACTTAGGGTTTTTAGTCGACTTGTGAAATTTTCACTAATTTCTGACCTGTAATTAAACATATCTCTTTTATTGGAAAAGTATCTGAGGCTCGTTTCTCGTTTCAAGGTAACTGATTAGTGATCCTACGTAACAAATGATGCAATACAACGCGCGACTGATTGCATTATTTAGGTATTCAATATACAAGTCAGACATTACAATATTCTAGATATTCCAAACAAGATGGCGGCTGGAGCGCAACAGATAGAGAAGGGAACTTTTAGTATGTTTAACAGTATGTCTTAATAAACATCTATGCCAAGTTTCAAAATATTATCAGTTATTTCCGTCGAACGGCGAACTTCGTTCCTATTTGACTGGTAAAGTAACGTAAGTACGCCGCTCCGCCATGCGATGAATTATAATTCTTTTTAGTCACTTTTTACCATGACTGTCCAATAAGATGCAATCTAGATAAGTGTCTCTCTCAGAATATATTTTTTGTACATCTATATCTCTTATAATTAAAAAGTGCAACTTGAACATGTACAAAATAAAGTTGAATGATTTTTGGATATACCCAAATATTTTGTTTTTTTTAAGAATATATATTTTTTCCTCCAAAAATGAATTCGTCATCATTAAGTTATCCGAAGATGATATCCCACTTGCCCTAATACCTATAGTTTGGGAGATATAGGGCTCAAAGTGAAGCGCGGCGGAATCAAACTTTCCCCCTCCTTCCCCCGACACCCGCGCGGTGGACACCGATGGCACCCAGGTTAAATCCACTCAGACACATCTAAAAAATAATTGTGCCAAATATGAGCCTTTAATAACAAAAGGCAGGGTTCCCATTCAAAAAGTTGCACTTATTCCCCAGCTTGATTGTCAGTTGACTAGGCTATTTTCATATTATTCATATGATATGATATGTAAAAATGAATATAACACTTTTTGTAGAGAATTTTATAAGCTATATTTTTTACATAAAGCATAATTCCGATATCGCTAAAGTTACCGAGATATAAGCGAATAACTGAACCGGGGTGCCATTTTTCCAAGATGGCGGATCGAGCTCAACAGATAGAGTAGGGGACTTTTAGTATGTTTAACAGTATGTCTTAATAAACATCTATGCCAAATTTCAAGCTATTACCAATTATTTCTTCTAAAATTTCTTATTCGACTGGGCTAAAAAAAGCTGGCAAAAAGCATCTTGCATTTTCGTAAAAAAAAAAAAAAGATAATAATTCCGTTCTGTTCCACAGTCAAATTTTATTCTGAAATATATTCTTCAATGGCATGACAGGATTGTAACTTAGTGCAATGCCGGCCGGATGCCTGGACGAGAATGAAAACACCTACCAAAATGGTCTGTAACCTTAGCTGTGGCCAATGTGTGAACTTCCGTCCTAACAAAAGCAAATAATTTGTATATAGATATGTATTTCTTACCAACTGATCCCCATTCCGGATTAGCTCTGTTATTGAACCAACCATCATATCGCTGCTTTTCACTGTATCCATATTGTGCACCTGTAATAAAAAAGAATAAGAGTAAGTTATAATTTCTTATTAATAACCAAAAATACAAAAAGAGGTGTTCCTATTTATTTATGTCACCTAACTAGGCTTATAACCTGTTCTAAGGCGGACATTTCAATTTGAGTAAATATATGTGTAACCTATGTATGTAAAATCTAAGTACAGTAAATAATATATTTTAAAGAATGTTATCTATAGTTATCCTTAATCCTATTATTTATTATACCAAAGGTTTTTTATGTATTTTATTACTATGGCGGCTCCATTCAAAACACATTTTTTTTTCACACAATTGGATTTTCGATAGTAAGATACATTACCTTGCTTTTCTAATGTTTATGTTAATGGTTACAATAGTTGTTAATAATGGTAATGGTTACAATAGTAGGTTAATTTCGGGAGCTAATGGGCACTGTTGCAGTTGGTACCTAAGACCCAAATGTTCAGGGTCGGTCGAGCTCACGGGTCAACACCCATCCGGCGGCCTCCACGTAGAAATGCGAGCCCGAGTAGGACTCTGGCCTGCGGGCCAGGTTTCCCTAGGAGTCAACCTTCGGGCGCTCCTGGACACCTTGCGCACCGTACGGCGTCAGCCAATCGATTGTGCATTCTGACCGACAGCCGGGGGAGTCTGGAAACAGTACTGTGTCCTATAGAGCGGGGTAATTGTTCACCTTACGGCAACTGCTCTTGAAACGACCAATCGGCTACCCGATTCCGGGTGAAGAGCCGGATAAAGGACGCGGTCCGCGAGAGATTCGGTAGACACCGTATCACCGCTTCGTAAGGGAGAGGACTGCGCAAGCGATCTCGAGCCTGTAACCCGTCGGGAGATCGGAGTAATCTATTTGCAACTGGTAGTAAGGGCGCAAGTGCCGGCCCGCTGGGTGATTAACCTGGTTATCTCGCGGTAAGGTGTTCGACAGCTCTAGTTAGGTTACAATAGTGATGACAAGTATGACTTAGTCCGGTTTTCACTAAAGACATTTAATGGACGCAGGCAGTTTAAGTAACATGCTGGAGTTGAGTCGCCATTGTATTAATTAATTTTCATAAAAAGACCTTCTCAAAGACTTCCCATAGAATGTGTAACGTCCCTTCCGGGATGCAAAAGGTACGGCCGAGTTTTTACTTCACAAGTTTAGGGGCTCATCGCTATTGTGAAGGGTAACCAACAGCCGAAAAACTAAAGAAATTTGAAAGATTTTCAAATCTTTCAGAGGGTTCATCACTTTAGGATTTAGAAATGGATGCAGGGATGTGTTAACTCGAATACTGACAACGGCGGTTGTTTGACATTATGATAAAAACGATGTTGATTTGTTAAATAAATAAATAAAAGAATAAATCTGCGTGCAAAGAGATCTATATGTCAAAATAGAGAGACATCTATATGTCAAAATAATGCTGGTTGCTCCAATGCCCACAATGTTTTTTTCTTCATTGGTTTACCACAGCGGCCTGATGGAATTCCATTTAAAAACCATATAAATTACGATCAAATGTCATTTTACTTAACCGGCCTACCAACCGCCGAGGAGGTTGTGAACACTATTGTGAACACGCCGAAAAGGTTGTGAACACTATTGTGAAGACGCTAAAAAAATCAAGGTGATGACTGGTATATACATTTTTTAGCGGCTAAGAATGTGCGGCATAATCGCCGCATACTCTTAGTGTATATAAATCCAGGATATTTCCCAAATGCCTGATTCTGAAAGAGCATTGTTCAGTCCGCTATGTCTGAGCGAACCAATGCATTGTTTGTTTCTGCTCTTTATTGTGACATTTCACAATGGGCGAGTTTATTGCCATACGACAATCTCTTACAACCGACTCTACTATGAAGTGTTTATATGAATGTGTGTGTGTGATATGTGTCTAAGTGTGTGTCCTGTTATTGCATTCGATCGACAGAATTCGAATGATATTTTGTTGATCTAATCCCAACGGAATATGGGTTATAAGTTAGCAAAAAATGCTCAATTGATATTATAATGACGTAAAATAATTCCAAGAAAGCTAAAATGAGCAATATTATTCAGATCATTCATTACCAACACAAAAGAGTTAGGTTAAATTTATTCATCACGACGAGATAATTAGGTGGCAATTTGATCAGAAACACACGCTGAGAGAAAAACTTCCACTGTCGCAACGATGAAACGTAAAACGCCAGAGCAATTGTTTTTTATATTAAATCTGTATGCTACACGTCGATTACTTCGAAACGACACGTATAGTAAAATTTTCGACTCGGCCTAACACAATATGATATAAAAGTATCACCATAGCACTGGATCTCAAAAAAATATCTTGTCGAAACGCCACTATTAATGACGTCATTACAAGATGAAATATATCAGTCGTCTACCAGTGGTCCAGAAAGAATATATTATGTATTATTAGTATTTCCAATACGTTGAAATGCAACTGGTATGTTATAGCGCCAAAATACGGTACACTAATCGTTTATTGACCTCCATAAAATTGGTCTTAAATACAATGGACACGGCTGCATTCCGATAGTATCAAACAGACCGCAGGCAGTCAGCTTGCCGATAGCAATAGAAACGTGCAAAGGCGTTTTATGCAATCGGTCTTATACACAATGGACGCGGCTGCATTCCGATAGTAACAAACAGACTGCAGGCAGTCAGCTTGCCGATAGCAATAGAAACGCGCAAAGGCGTTTTATGCAATCGGTCTTATACACAATGGACGCGGCTGCATTCCGATAGTAACAAACAGGCTGCAGGCAGTCAGCTTGCCGATAGCAATAGAAACGCGCAAAGGCGTTTTATGCAATCGGTCTTATACACAATGGACGCGGCTGCATTCCGACAGTAGCAAACTGTCGGCTAACAGTCAGCTTGAAAACGTCCTAGCACTTCTATCATCTGAATTGAAATGTCCCAACACTTCTAACATCTGAATTGAATTCAGCCAACTTAGATTCAGCTATTCGTTGTAGTAGCGTCTTGGGAAAAAAATGAATGAAAATAATTGGTCCAGTACCTGCTTTAGTGCTATGCGAAGAAAAGTTTTTCTTCAATCTCGATTTATATAGAATCAGATAGTCATCATAGCAGATCTATTGCAACATTTGCAAAAGCTACAGCTATTGCGTTCGGTTAAACTAGGTTAGGTAATGCACAATCCGTCTAGTCCTAGAATACGTTCAGCACAATTCAATCAACGATCTCCTTTGATTCAAAGAAACCGCATTGTTGATTAAAATTGGGTCGACGTCGATTATACAGCAACTCAAATACAATATTCAATTAGTGTACAATACAAAGCAAATCAACACTCGTTCCGGTTTTGCAGATGTGGGCGATGATAAGCCGCTGATCTGAATAACGTATGACGAGTGTGTCTTTTGACAATTGATTAATATTTTGCATTGTTTGAGATACAAATACAATGTCACGAATCAGAAAGCGACTGATAGCACAATCAATCTCGCGAAATATTATTGTATTGTGCAAAATAAATGGATAAACTTGTAAGTTATCCTCAAAAATAGTTTATTTGAAGTATATAATTTGTACTGCAATTTTTATGACATACAAGAGTATCAAAAATCATTATAAATAGGATAGAAAACGAATTTACCGCGTGAAGTTTGTAGCACCCGACGATCTTCAAACCGACCCAAAATATAGCTCCATTTTTGAGGCCTGTAAAGGATGTAATACCACTGCAAACCCCGGGTGTGTATAAAGTCGAATGCAGTTGCGGTCTAGCCTACGTTGGACAAACGAAACGGCCCATAGCCACGCGACTGACAGAACACATCAAAGCTGTTAAAAACGTTCAGCGAGAAAAATCGGCGATCTGCGAACATATATTGGGTAGCGGAAGTAACCACTGGATGCAGTTTCAAAATCGCATTGTGGTATCCAAGAGGAACAATTCTACTCTCTTCACATGATCCGGGAAGCCATTGAAATAAGAAGAACCCCGAACTTCAATAGAGACGACGGTTACAAACTCTCTTCTATGTGAAACCCTCTTCTTAAAATGTTCCCGCCGCCGAACGCCGAACGCAAAGACGTAAAACAGGATACAGTGAGTGTTGTGTGCAAGACGGATTTTCAAAATTCCCGCGCTCCGAGCCCGGTCCCCCACCACCGTTATAACCTACGCAGTGGCGGAAGCAGTATGCGGCCTACCCGCAAAACAACGGATTGACAGCTCCTCAGTCTACCCTGGACAACGGCGGCTGAACGTCACCGAAACTTCGGGTGCTACAATTTTCACGCGGTAAATTCGTTTTCTATCCTATTTATAATGTCAAACAACCGCGATAGTCTTCGATTTTATATTGTAAGTTATCCTCAAAAATATTTTATTTGAAGTATATAATTTGTACTGCAATTTTTATGACATACAAGAGTATCAAAAATCATATAAATTCCCTGATCTAAATATTTTCAATAGCATGCCACTTTTAATAAAATAATTTCATACTACTATGGTATAAATTGCAATCTTGCATAAATCATGTGATGAATCCTCTCCTAAAATTCCAGATACTTTTAATGACCCGAAATAATTAAACATTTATTTCGTATCCTGTGCTATTGCCCACTCGGCAATTGTTATCTCATACTACTTGATATATAAAATAGTTTGTGTCACCCCAAGACTTTCCCGGTAAGTAGCCAGAGACTAATTTCATCTGAATATTTATTTCACAAATAAAGTCGATGGGCAGTTGGCGAAAATTCCTTTTAATATGCGACGCGAATAATGAAGATTTGATTTACAAACGTGTGTCATCTCATTCAATTCACAATCAAATTGCAAACGCAAGTCTCCGTGAGACTTCGAATTCTAATTTCGATCAATCCACGCATTGCAAGCGTTTCCGATTTTAGGGGCCTTAGTAAATAATTAATGTATGGCGGACTTTAAATATTACGACTTACGACTATAAATATGACGATTATTTATATCTAATATGTTTACGACCACATGCTGCTTAAAATATAATGAGTTTATTATCAACCAAAATTTCACAATACGGCGTCGACCCTACGACGCATCTGTGTAACAAATTTCAAGTCTCTAAGTCCAATATTTCGAAATTGAAGTATGACCAGCGCGCCCCCTGCTGGACCGATTTGAATCACGAATGTTTTAACTCTTGCGATGAGCAAATGATGCCTGCATACCAAATTTCAGCTCAATCGGACGAAGTCAGACACACACAAATGATTAAACTCGCCCTCCTTCCTTATGTTATTGATTACATACCTGTAATGGCCCTTAAGTACCATTACATGCGATCAAAAAATGCATCGATTTCCAGTGAAATACACTGACACAATTCAGCTATTATTTTTACTCGTGCAGCGATGAATCGGCACGATGACACAATACTTTTACTCGGAATATTTTGGATTGCATCATTTCCCGGCCTATATAAACCGGCGAAAAAGCAACCAAAGTATCATTCCTCGAGTGATCACCTTCCCCCAAGGTTGCGACGGCATATTCGGTACCCCTCTCACGAGGTGCGTCAACGAATCCGGCTCCTCGGTTTCCTTTCCTTACCTTTCCCAGTCACGAAGCATCAGTCTGCAATCTCACAGACTCGAGCCGTGCCCAGTACAAAATACTAGGAGCACACATACAATCCTCAGCCATATATCCTCGTAACCGCAGTCGCGCATCATTACACTCGCGACAACATAACCTATTCGGGAAGAGTTATAACTGGCAATATCAAACTTCCATTCAATAAATATCTTCTACTTCATTCAAAACCGCCTTTCAATACGGAGATAACTCGTAAGTTGATACCACCACCTCACACCGTACAACTTGGAGTCTAGTGAGGGGTGGTCCCTCACATACCTATCGGCGATCATTATCAACCAGAGATTCTAAATCTTTGACTTATGACGTACCTCGGGGGAACGTCCTGGGATCAATGTATGTTCCTCATTTATGCATTCAAATTTATGCTTGTGTATTTGTGTTTCGAATTTAGTGATTCATTTGTTTTCACGCCATTTGCGTTTTCTTTGACATCATTTTGCTCACAATATGGAAAACTTAAAATATCACGTTATTTAAGAATACGAGTTCCACCGTAGCACCAGCGCCTGCAACGCTGCGGAAACAGCTAAAAGGAATAATGATCTGTATGGGGAAGCTACTGTTAAACAAAACACGGTACATTTTTGGTTCCAACGTTTTCGTTCTGGATATTTTGAACTACAGAACAAACTCCATGGGTGGTCGGATACCCTAGTTGACAGTGGAGAAAGAGGATCCATCGCAAAACACGTCAGAGTTAGTGGCAGGCTTCGGTGTGAGTGATAAAACAATTTAAATTCACTTGAAACAAATCGGAAAAGTGAAATATCTCGAAAAATGGGTAACGCATGAATTGAGAGCAGCACACCCAACAACACGCGTCGAGTGCTGCGTTACATTACTCAACCGGCACAATAACAAGGGAATTTTGAATCGTATCGTTACTTGTGATGAAAAATAGATCCTGTACAATAATCGGAAATGCTCATCACAATGGTTGAACCCAAGAGAACCGGCCAAATAGTGTCCCAAGCGAAAGTTGACTCAGAAAAAGGTACTGGTGAGTGGCTGGTGGACCAGTGCTGGTGTCATCCACTACAGCCTCTTAAAATCAGGCCAGACGATTACGGCAGATCTGTTTTGTCAACAATTGCAAACCATGATGGAAAAGCTAGCCGTTAAACAGCCGAGACTGGTCAATTGCTCTAGCCCACTGCTGCCTTAGGACAACGCTAGACCACAAGCTGCACAAAAGACGGTCGCTAAATAAGAGGAGCTGCGATTGGAATGTCTCCGACAGACACCAAACTCCCCGGATCTTGCTCCAACAGATTACCACTTTTTCCGGAATTTATACAATTTCTTGCAAAGGAAAAAAAAATATTGAGATGAAGCAGTCCAAACCGCCTTAAAAGATTTTATTGATTCTCGCTCCCACATGTTTTTCAGCAAAGGAATCAATGAACTACCTATACAACTTGCGGTGTCAACTACAACGGGCAAGCCCGTCACCACAGGACGTTTTAACGATTTTCTCGTTCTATCGCCCTGCAATGAACGTAGAAGACTTTGGACAGAACAAATCCAACGTCCAGCTACGTCACAACCTATACAATGGAGAAAGTGCATAGATATATATTTTTTTATTTATTTGTTGTGTAAGGCTTTTCTAAGGTCTGTATGAGCCTTGTGACACTGCGACCATTGCTGATCTATTGTGTTCGCCACCTACTATAGTTCTGCGCTAAGCCTCGTGTCATTTAAGAATCGCAACAGGCTTTTGGCGCCAGATTGTCTTACCTCCTCAGGTTGGAGGTAATGACAACCCAAGTGGGTGTATCTTTTACGTATCAGCGGGCCACACTCGCACATAAGGTGCAGGGGAGTTTCCTCTGTCCCTTGGCAGAACCTGCACATTTTTGTGTCTCGGAGCTTGAGGTTGTACATGTGTTTGTTAAGGCCACAAAGCCCCGTGAGCGCCCTTACCAGTATCCGTAGATTGTTCCTATTGACCTTATCGCTAAAGGCCTCACGGCCCTTTAGCGATAAGGTCACGGACATTTAGCGATAAGGTCTTACGGTCGTACGCCTTAATTAGCGCTTCGGAATGATTCAACCCTGGCGTGTTGTTCCAGTGGTTGACGGATTGTTCTAAACATATTTGTTTAAGCATTAGGTTTGCAAGGCTTTTGGTACGCCACAGCAAGGTTCAGGGCCATATAACGTTCCCTTTACTCCGGTCTTGCATAGATAACAAGTGCATAGATAACAATGGTATATACTTTGATTGATTAAATATTTAATTAATTCTTTTTTCTCGCTTTAATTTTATCATATAAAACGCCAATTTCATGTGTAAGGCCAATTTTATATGCGAGATCTACTTTACCGTTCACAAAAATACAAATTTTACTAGTAATTTTGTGAACGGTTATATTTTGGATGCCGGGCGTCCAAAATTAACCATTAAAATGGTCACCATCTTTAATGGAGACAAATCCTAGAAAATCTTAAACATACGTCGTTGTATATTACTTTAAGAGCCACTCATGCCAAATTACAAAAAAAAACAATAACGCATTCGGACGTCACTGAGTTACAAACAAATTTAAAAGACTAACAGGCGACATGCCTAATGGTCGAGTTAAAATAGGACCGCGTTTCCCCCCATCAAATATGCACGATCTCCGTAACTTAGCTGACTATTATTCAGTTAACAACACAGGTCATGCACCGCTCTTTCGTGGTTGGCGCGCTTCTCGTCTGCGCGACCTAAATGACCTCGGGTCTCGTATATCATGTCGATTTTATGGCACTCGCAGGTGTCCCCTATCTGCACAATAATCTGACTTTCGCGGCAGGAAAAAATCGTGGCCGAAATCGGTTCACAAACCGCAAACTTGCTCGGCAGCGAAATAAACATTTTGGTACATTATTTTAGTCATTAGTCCCTGAGAGGGCATCCGGGGCTACAGCCCCGGGACCTCCATAAAAGAGAGCCCCCACAATAGACTTCGAAAAAAAAATCTTTCAAATTCCGACGACTAAACTAGTAAACAACTTTCCCTTTATTTTTTTATATTTTTTTTCGCTGATTTACCTATACCTACAGTACTATTGTTCTTAAATATTAAAAAAAAAACGATTCATCCATATTTGTTCACTCCAATCAGAAACAATGGAATATTAAAATTTGATTCAACCGTTATCTTTTTTCCTCAACAGGGGGGCCTCCACTTGGGGCAACAAGGAGGCTTTCACTCCTTTGTTGCCCCAAGGCCTTCAGACCTGGACCGCGATAGATTCAAACTGAATCACCGCTGAACATACGGCAGGTAGAGGTCGCGCAAGTGACTTCGGATCCGTCACCACTCAGGAGGGTGGAGGTATCCTGATGGCTAATTTCAGACGGAGATATCCTTCCAAAGCTACCAGCTGGGTACCTATCTGGGTGCCTCGCCGTAAGGCGTTGGCCTCTGACGGGCATGTTGGCTACCTAGACAGTAGAATTGTATCATCTCTAAGTCTTCTACGCTCATCCCACGGCTGAAATCCATCACATATCGTTATACCAGCCTGGGGTGATGGCTTCACCATTTGTAATCGACACCGCCCAACCAACTCAGTAAGCCGGGTCAATTGGCCCGGTTCACACTAATTGGTGATCCTACGAATAGATATTTTTCGGTTGATATAAATTCATGGTTATACCATGAATTCATGGTTATACCATGGTTTTACCATATATTTAACAAAATTATGAACCGGCGATTAGCTCCGTGTGAAGGAAAAATAAAAGGCGCCCTAAAATATGGATGTTCTTCCCATCGATGAAAGCAGTGTCCGATCGGACAGTTTCTTACGTAAAGTTTTGTCAAATTTGCGCATGCGGCTTTGCCCGTAGGCATGCCTAAAAACTATTTATCAATTTTCGTCGAAACGGAGGTTGTTAAAAAGCCAACGAGACAGAAATTTGCATATGGGACGACATTCCGCAAGGTTCGCCGGTGCAGATCTCGTTTAACCATTACAGAGCGCTGCTGCATCTAGATCGCTGGTTTTGACGTCCCACATTACACCTTTATCACTCGAAATTGCGACCGTTCGGAGTCGGTCGAAAACGGAGCAATTAGTACCGCTGGCGGGCAATTTTTAAAACTCAACATGTCATAAAGCCTTCAATGCGGCGAGATGGGTGGTCCGACACGATAATTTAGCGATCAATCAAATAATTCTTAATTCATAATTGATTTTGATTTCCCGGCAAAGGAAAAGTATTGTGAACGCGCTAAAAAAAATAGAGATTTAGACGGATATACGTAAGGGGTGTTATTACTGCACGGGCATTTTTTTCTGTGAGTGAATCAATACAAGGTGGTAAGCAAGTTTTGATAAAAAAATGGAAAAAATAAAAATAAATATTTTTTTTTAGTTTTTTTTTAGATTTTTTTTAATTTGAAAATTTGAAGAAGTAGACTGTTAAATAAAGGTTTTAAAAGCGTTTGAGCGCGCTGCGCCATCTAGCGGTAGGTATTAGGTCGTAAAAAACAATATCAGCTACTTTTTACATACCGCTAGATAGCGCATCGTGATCATAGTTTTACATAATATTTAAAAATAAAATTAAAAATCAATTTTATTACTTTTTTTTTCAAATTTTGTATTTTTTATTTTTAGTTTTTTTTACATTTTTTTTATTAAAAGTTGCTTATTTCGTTGTACTGATTCACCCACAAAAAAATGCCTGTGCAGTAATAACACCCCGTATACATGTTGACCCCCCCCCCCCCCACGAGACGTGTGTGTGTGTGTGTGTGTTCCTCCACGATAGCGCCCAAACGCTTCATCCGATTGAGGTCAAATTTGGCATGCAGTCATCATTTGGTCATGGCAGTGTTGAAAAGATCCACCAAGGGGCGCGCTAGACATACTTCAATCTCGAAATATTGGACTTAGAGAATGAAATTCGGTTTGATATGAAATACACAGATGCGTCGTAGGGCTGAAATCACGTTGTGAAATTTTGGACGGAATATCTCCTATACAAACGACATTTTTTTTTTAAATTCCGCCGTATTTAAGATAATACTACATCAAAACTAGAAATATACCACTTGAGATCATAATCACTTGACACAATCACTATCGGGGGCAGGGGCGGGAATAGACGGAAAGTGGAGGATTTGACGGGTGGAGGGGTATTGCTTGGGAGCGGGAATTGTAGGGGGGGTTAGGAAGGGGGAGTTGTCTACATGCCGGGATGTAATCGAGTGACACAACCGTTTTTTTTATGTTTTCTCAGCGCAATTTTTTAAAACGGTTAGTACCTACAACATGTAAACATATTAAAAAGAATAAATAAACATGACTGCCGTTACAGAAAGTGAACTATTGTATTTATAATTATTTTTATTATGGTTGCCTTTATAAAATATTTGTGGTGTATTTATCCATATATATTTCCGGAATGTACTTTATCAGACCTTTTATTTGACACTAAAAACGAAATATTTAGGTTAATTTATTGACATTTGAACATTTGGACATTTAGACAACTACTTACACGATATGAAATCGAAGACTATCGCGGTTGTTTGACATTATAAATAGGATAGAAAACGAATTTACCGCGTGAAATTTGTAGGACCCGACGTTTCGGTGACGTTGCAGCCGCCGTTGTCAAGGGTAAACTGAAGAGCTGTCAGTCCGTTGTTTTGCGGGTAGGCCGCAAACCGCTGCCGCCACTGCGTAGGTTATAACGGTCATCTAAACTCCATACACCCAAAAATCAGTTTCACCTATGAAGTAGAGAAGGACGGCTCCTTACCATTTTTGGATGTCAAAGTGACGAGGAGAAGTGACAATACTCTCGGACATACGGTATATCGGAAGCCCACACATACGGACAGATATTTGCATGCAAGCTCACACCATCATCCCTACCATCTACGTTCAGTGCAAACGTCGCTCGTGAATCGAGCACGCGATCTATGCGACACTGAGCATTTTCCGAAGGAGATGGAACATGTCAATGATGTCCTTAGGAAAAATGGATACGGAAAATATCACGAGACACGCACACGATCTAATACGGACGAAACTCAAAAACCGAGCAGATCAAGAGCATTCTTACCATACGTCAAGGGCGTGACAGATCGAATAAGTAAGATGCTAAACAGATTCGATATAAAAACGATCTTCAAACCGACCCAAAATATAGCTCGATTTTTGAGGCCTGTAAAGGATGTAATACCACTGCAAACCCCGGGTGTGTATAAAGTCGAATGCAGCTGCGGTCTAGCCTACGTTGGACAAACGAAACGGCCCATAGCCACGCGACTGACAGAACACATCAAAGCTGTTAAAAACGTTCAGCGAGAAAAATCGGCGATCTGCGAACATATATTGGATAGCGGAAGTAACCACTGGATGCAGTTTCAAAATCCCATTGTTCTATCGAAGGAACAATTCTACTTTCCTCGCATGATCCGGGAAGCCATTGAAATAAGAAGAACTCCGAACTTCAATAGAGATGACGGCTACAAACTCTCTTCTACGTGGAACCCTCTTCTTAAAATGTTCCCGCCGCCGAACGCCGAACGCAAAGACGTAAAACAGGATACAGTGAGTGTTGTGTGCAAGACGGATTTTAAACATTCCCGCGCTCCGAGCCCGGCCCCCCACCACCGTTATAACCTACGCAGCGGCGGCAGCGGTTTGCGGCCTACCCGCAAACCAACGGACTGACAGCTCTTCAGTTTACCCTTGACAACGGCGGCTGCAACGTCACCGAAACGTCGGGTCCTACAAATTTCACGCGGTAAATTCGTTTTCTATCCTATTTATAATACTTACACGATTCTAGCAAGATCACACTTTTATAAATCGTTTTAAGTGTTTAGAAGTTATGGTGGCATAAAGAAACGGAAAACATACATAGATGAACCCTGAATACACTACACTCCTTTTTGTTGGGCAGTCGTTTAAAAAAAGGGGGCAGCTAAATGCAGCTTAGCGGCAACCACTACTAAACCCCGCTTCACTCTCACCATATGGACCCCCAGGGGTCGACATATACGCGAGAAAAAAATGGGGGTCCACAATGGGTGAACGGACTCCACAAACCACAATGCAAAACAAAACAAGCTTAAGAAACGTCTACATCGCATTTGAATTGAATTCTCAGATGGATACCTTCCAGCAATGCCTTCTTAAACTCACAGGAATAACGCGAGAATCTATTTAGGGATGATCTCCGTTTAGCTATAGCTTACAGAATTCGTGAGCAAGAATCTAAAATACACGTATCTAATCATTATCTCTCCAACTCAGGTTCTCTTCAATTAGTCTCTCCTGCAAGCAGCATAGTAATAATTGCCACCCAAGTCGCCGAATGCATCACGCCACCAAGGTTGCTCGATACTACTTTTTACCATCATTTAAAATGTAGTCACATCAAATAGTATAATTATTAGGTCAACGTATCGATTGTATCAACTTAAAATCAATCAAACGCTAAAAAACTACACGGCATTATATTTAATTCAGCATTACCAGACAGTAATTTCAATTATCGGCTATTAATCTTTATTAATGACAAATAACCTAAATAACTAGCGCAGGTATAAAATACCAGAGGGTTATTAAAAAATGTTAACATTGTATTGTTCTACTACTGAATACAAAATAATACAACATTTAAAAAAAAAAAAGACTTTATTTTTTCTTATAAGCGCTGCAGCCATTGCGAAACTTAGAACA
Source organism: Micropterix aruncella (assembly GCA_944548615.1). Classification (NCBI taxonomy): domain Eukaryota; kingdom Metazoa; phylum Arthropoda; class Insecta; order Lepidoptera; family Micropterigidae; genus Micropterix; species Micropterix aruncella. The sequence continues at coordinate 16,965,491 of OX155958.1, forward strand.
GGCTATCATAATTTAATGCGTATACAAAATTTCGTGTCTGTGCTGATGACCGTTAAGGAGTTCCCTCGTTGGAAGCCAACCCTGGGTGCCGCAGTCCTTTCTTAGTGAAACTTAGAACGGGCCGTCGTAATTGAATGCACATATAAAATTTCGAGTCTGTGCTGTTGACCGTTGAGGAGTCCCCTCGTCGGGAGCCACCCTGGGTGAAGAATCAGGTCATGCTTACCATAAAAAATGCATTGTGAACGGAACTGAACCATAAAAGTTGAGGAGTTCCCTTAATTTCTCATGGATACCATCATCAGAACAGGATTTTGATAAAAATGGGAACAATCTGAAAGTAAATCCTTTCGATTAAAAAAAGAATTTTCCAAATCGGTTTATAAATGACGAAGTTCTGAGGTAACAAACATTTAAAAAAAGATACAAACGAATTGATAACCTCCTCCTTTTTTTGAAGTAGGTTAAAACAAGAGGTTATGTTTATAGTTTATCACATAGTTCACATGCTTTTCAATGATCGACAGGATAATAACTATGCAAGAATTGAGCTAATCTGAAAAGTTCGTTTTTCAAATGATACGGAAAGGTATCTGACGCTGCCCTTATTTAAAGCCAGTGAGGATTGGCGAAATTAAGTTTGGTTAGGGTAGGATATTATTACAAGTATTGTTATATACAGAGATAAATAACCCGACAAAAAATGCCGTCCTTTTCGGTAAAAAAAAACGTTTTTTTTTTAATTTTGTTGTTGAACTATACACAAAAGTAAAAAATGTAATTTCAATTTCAATTTATTTTTCTAAAATAATTTGTTGAAACTTAGATTGTTTAAACTTACTTTATATATGACAATATTTCAATATTTCAAGATTAGGTATAAACAATCAAGGGAACAAACAACAATGATAATAAAATTATAGCATTCGGTTTTACGGATTTTCAGTTTCCTGTAATCATGGTAGCTGTACTGCAGATATTAATAAACTACAAACTCAGAATTACAAAACTCTTGTACTGTCCGTGACGTCATAGTTTGGACGTCAACACTTGAAATTAGTAAATAGAATGTACTAATAAACACAATAAATGATTCGCGATTCTTATAATACGTTTGTTGTCACGGGATTTTAGTAATTCTTAGTTTATTTTAGTCTTCTTTTCTCTCAGTGACGCCAGGATGCGTCGCACGAAAATAAATCTCCCATACTATTTAAAATATTTTTTTTAAATATCAACGATCCAAAAATTAGTAGTAAAATGTATTTAATTAATAATCAATTTGTAATATATGGATAGTAAAAAATAATATTAAAAAAAAAAACAATTTAAATTAACGGTACCAGAATGGTCCGTGCAAAATCACAAATATCTAAAAATCATAAATGGTAATGAGAATGCACAAAAAAATATATAACATCTAAATCATAGTAGATACTCCTCGCTCTTGAGCTGTTTTAGAAATAATTGCGGATTTCCCTTCCCTGGCCAGAGTTTTGAATTGAGTGGGCAAACCGTTGAAAAGTTTAATACCGAGGTAATTCGGACATCGTCTTAAAACCTCATTTCGAGGACGTGGCAAATCAACATCAACGACAAAATCGTGGCAATCAACTTTCAGATCAGACAGTATGTTGACCATAGAATGCCAGGGTAGAGTCAGCAGGCCAGATTCCTGGTATGTAATTGTAATTAGTACACCAAAGTGTTTTGTAAAAACTGAAAATTCATCAGTAGACAGTGGTGGATGTAATGAAGAACTCGAAACAAATGGTCAAACTGCTTAACAATAAAATACGTGGCGTCAGCATTTCAAATTCAAATTCAAATTTCTTTATTTATCTATAATATTACATATATTTTTAAAATTCAAAGCCATCCTAACTAGGCCTCGCCTGTACTAAGGTAGGCTTAATATAAAAGAAGGTAGAGTGGTTTTCGTAACTTTCGTAATTATCTTTGTATATTATTATGTTACATTTAAGAAGATAGATATGTCTCCAAATTAATAAAGTGTAATAATATTAAATTTAGGTATATACATATAAATATACAAGTACATACATAATATATATATATATATATATATATATATATATATATATATATATATATATATATATATATATATATATATATATATATATATATATATATATATATATATATATATATATATATATATATATACGAGTGGTATTACCCGGCGTTGC
>OX155958.1:16970203-16984895 GCA_944548615.1 Micropterix aruncella
AGAGAAATGTTTATTAGAAAGCAATGTTAGTGCATTATTTTTACAAAATGTTTATTTGAGAACATTATTTATGCATGAAATATTTATCAAAACATTTTGGATGCAAATTAACATCGCATTTGATACAAATAAAGGGAGTTTTGGTTTTTTTACAAAATTTGCATCGACGTGGTGGAATGCCCTTCTCGCGTTGACTCAGAAAATGGCGTGATGCATTCTGATTGGGTAATTGTGGTGGCACTATTGAAGCAGGAACATCATCGATAGCAGGCTTGTCCGCCGACAAAAGAGCTTGAGTTACTTCGGATCGAAATTTCAGTTAGGACATCGGTTTATTCACCTCGCTTTGTGCCACCAAGCAATGCAACTTCCAGGCATTTACCACCATGTTTGAGAGCGTATTTGTTAAAAGTGGCCACCACCATTTTTTGCTGCGGATTCCAATACGACAATTCCCCAAGGCGTTGTCGTGGAGTTCGACGCCTCCCATGCCTTGATTGTATTCCTTGATCATTCGGGGAACATTGACTGATGTTTACATATTTCTTTTGAGTGCGATCATAACGCTGTGCTGTGGCGAGCGGCTCCACAAACGATTGATTAGATAACATCGCATTATCTCTCCACCGGACCACAAAGAGTTTCTTTTCCGCCTAATATAATGTGTTACACTCTCCTTATTTGAGTTTATCGGGCAACTTGGCTCCATCGATGCGGGTTACTCGAACTGTTCCTATTGAAAAAAATCGACTATCGCTTAGAAGGCACATGAGGTGAAACGAAGTGGAAAAGTTGTCGAAAGAAATCCGATGAGCGGAGGGCGATGAAACGTTCTCCAAAAACTTGAGTACAACATCAGGCATCGAGGCATTGCACCGCGCACAATCGGGACACCCAGGCCCGGTTCAAGCGACCAATAGAGAATCAACAATTTTGCTGGCGATTTTCCAGCTAATTGCCTTGCGATGCCCTCGATTTGGTATGCGTCAATGTCCTTGGAATATTGAAAGACACGCTTCCGCCAAGTCGTACGACCGTATTCGGCCAGAGATTTGATTTTTTTCGACGACTGCATTGGTTCATCCTCCTCATACTCTTCCGATTCGTAGCCAGCCGTTTCCGCCGCCGCCGTCTCATATTCTATTTCGACCATACCAGCAACATCCATAGCAAGCGCAGCATCGCCTTTAATAATCTCGTCGTTTATTGTTTCCTGGTCGCTTGCCTCATCTACGTCCGGTGGCACGTACACCACATTCACATCGGCTGAGCGATGCACTGCAGTCGTCACCTCATCCTCTTCATCAGATGATTGTTGTAATATCTTCATAATTTCATCGATTGTGATCGCCTTATGTCGCCTCATGTTCTGTGCATAAGCAAAACACATTATAATAATTTCATCATATCACATCACAATCACTAATCGCTGTTATTTCACTCTATTTCTCTTTCAATTCATGTTACAGATAAACAATTTTCGTTTAATTCATAATAATTATACTTACAAATGCAGATGTCAATCCAAAACACTCTTGATTGCTATGTTCCGCACTACTGCAATAGCTAGAGCACTCAAGATCTAGAAATTTTTATTGTATAATTAAAACAGTAATGACTCTTCAGTATGTCTGTAGATATATATTTTCAAACAATTATTTCACCACACCTAATTTTATTCACCCGTCGGCAACACGCGCTAATTTACGATCAGTGTCATCTTTTGTCGGATAGAAACAGGAGTAGAATAAGTAGATTAAATACAGAAACAAATAATTTAACAGCGAACAGAATCAATTGCGCGGTAAAATTGGCTTCTTTTCGTTAAATCTGTCAAAATGTCCGAAAAGTATTAACACATCGGCCCATGGGGTCATAAACTACCCATGCGTTTTCTACGTCCGGTAACACAGATATGGCAGCCACGCGGCGGATTCTTTATACATATTTCGACAGTACCATCCTTTGGCTACACGAAACTATTGTTATTGTAATTATTTCAAATATTTTTATTTAAAAAAAAATACATTCAAAAAAGGCCTTTTTGGAGACTTTCAGAAATAAGGGGGTGGGGGGAGGGGTCGGTAGGGGCCAAAGTTATCGATACCCATAAATTATAGCCAACATTCCAGAGAATAGATACATATCAACAAATAATTTTTATTGTACCTAGTTTCATAGAAATAACTATTCTAGTACAGGGGTCAAAAACTGCCCGTCTGGGCCAAAATGGGTTAACATAATGCATTCGAATGCACAGAGGGATTCCACTGTTAGGACGCCTAACGATTAAGATCGTCCTCTACAACTTTCTGACGGAGACATATCATTCAAGATTCGTATTACATATTTTTGTAGGGAGAAAAGTTTTTGGCGTTTGCTCACTGTACATTGATCCCAGAATATTATGACCCCTTAATATGGTTTCGAAATATGACTGCTAAACTATTTTTACATTCTTAAAAGATAGAGTCTTTCTTAGTCTTTTCATAACGAAACATGCTCTAGATAACTTCGACTGGTTCTGATCAGCATGTTCGTCCCACCTCAAATTTTCGTCAAGTATATTTTACTTGAGTCAAAATTTCGTCAAGCCTAACAAACTGGTATATTTTACCTGAGCATTTTTTTGTATTTCTAGAGAAATGTCATAACTTCTTGGTACAGTTTTACCTTCAAATGCCATGGATACTGTTTTAGACATGTTAAAAGTTAAAGAGTTGCTCTTCAGCCAACTATCAATTACCTTTAGGTCACATTCTATTGTATCTATAATTACATTACATCGATTCTGTGTGAGAAATTTAGGCTAATATCATCGGCAAATAGTGTTACATTGTTATCTATCGCTTAATGTTATCTATCGATTAATAGTTATATTCACGTGGAATAATCTTTTATGTTATAATATTGATTTCTAAGTTTATTTTCAGGAATATTTTGACTTTTTTGAAATATGTATCGTGTTACACGAAGTATGTAAATATGAAATTCTCGTTTTCGAGCGAAATTTACAGTTAGAGTTTTTAACGGATCTCGACGTTTAGAGATCTCGGGAAATTAAAAAAGTGATTTCTGGTAAATGCCTGTCTTTATGTGTGTGTCAGTGTCTGTACACATTGTATCTCAGCAATTACATGATCAATGACGAAATTACATACAAAAATTAATCATCTTAAATCTGAGATTTGAAAAGCTGATGAGGCCTTTTTTATTTGAAAAAAATGATGGTTATTTCCACTTCATTCGAATCGTATTACCGATGAAGATGTCGAATGTTGTTCACAAAGAAGCTCTCTGAAGGCCTGTCATACAAACTGTGCAGAAAAATGTCTCTAACCACAGCAGGCGCACGTCTCTGGGGACAAGAGATCCCGGGCATACAAAAATATGATTTCCGGTAAATGTCTATCTGTGTGTGTATGTCAGTGTATGTACCCACTGCATCTCAGAAACTATTTAAATTAAGACCAAATTACGTACAAAAATAGATCATCCTAAAACTGAGATTTGAAAGCTGATGAGGTTTTTCTAAAATTTAAAAAATATATATTTATTTCTACTTTATTCGTATGGTATTATCGTTGAAGATGTCGAATGTTGTTCACAAAAAAGCTCCCTGAAGACTTGTCATACAAACTGTGTAGAAAAATATCTCTAACCAAAGCAGTTGCACGTCTCTGGGGACAAGAGTCTGCGGCGCGTTAATGTTGCCTAGGCAGTGAAATGATTACCTATATAAATATAACAACATATCAACACTTTGATGTTGGATATAGCTTATGAAACACTGAATATCCATGTAATATCGAGCGTTTAAGTGAACGGCATTCAATGGTATTGCTATTACAAGTGCTTAACATATCATAGTGCTTGTGACCAGCACGTGTGTGCTGATTTCAAAGCTCAGTATCGCTTACTACTTAAAATCAATGCGATCGCTTGATTTTAAATTGCATTTTTATGCCTCCAAATTAATCACCATATTTATTAGACTCCTCAAGGATGGCGTGTGGTATGTCGGTAAAAATATCGGCCGCATTTTTATCGAGCAGCAAACGGTAAATAAAATAACATATTATTATGTAGTACGAATACTTTTCAATACGAAGCTCCCGACTTTTCAGTAGGTACGGAGCCTTAAACATAATAAGCACAATCATGACCATTTTTTAACACGCTTTTATTAGGTCGACCTGTATGTAACTAACTATGTAATGGAATCTAAGGTAACTAATTTAACCATCTTCCAAGGATCATAGCGTCATGAAAATTGGCAGCTGTATGTAGTTCTGATGACAATACAATAATATGGTACTGTCGAACTGATCTGATGATGGAGTCGGAAGATATGAACTGGAACTTCATGATGGAACATCGTATCATAGCTGTGTTTGGACTTGTTAGAAAATTCTTGGAATGAACTTAGGTTGGTGCGAAGTAATGGTGCGCATACCAAGTAATGTAGATGAATGGTGCTCGGAAAGTACTACAAGTAATGGTGTCGTATAGTTGGCCGCGAAAGTCGTGAAAAGTACTACGAGTAATGGTGTCGTATAGTTGGCGCGTATAGTTGGCCGCGTCGTCGTATAGTTGGCCGCAAAGCGTGTTTTCAGTGTTTTTTTTAAACTATTAATTTATTATAAGCTTTTATTTACCTTGCAATGTTTGATAGTTTGTTTAGGTCAAATCTTGCAAGCTGAATTAGAACCACTTCCTCCTATCCTATGAAGTTGAAATTTTACATGTTGGTTCAGTTCCGATGACAATACATTTTTATGGTGAGAATGACCTGCTTCTACGACCAGGATCGTCTCCCGGTGAGGCTACTCTTCCACGGTCAACAGCACAGACACACAATTTTGTATAAGCATTCAATTATGATAGCTTGTTTGTGTTTGTGTTTATGATAGCCAAATTTCACCATGGCATGGCTGCTAAATCCAGAGTTGGCCTCCGACGAGGAGGCTCCTAAACGGCCAACAGCACAAAAACGAAATTTTGTACACGCATTCAATTATGGCAGACTGATCTAAGTTTCACCGCGATAGGGCTGCTGCACCCAGGGTTGGCTCATAAAGAGGGGACTCCTCAACGGTCAACAGCACAAACACGAAATTCTGTATAGCATTCAATAACAATAGCCCGCTCTAAGTTACACTATGACATGGCTGCTGCACTCAGGGTTGGCTCGGAACAGAGCATAATATAGGCTTGTTTTTAAAATTGTGTTTTACTAATTACCAATTTTTATTTTTCGTATTCTGGGCGAAAAAAAACGACGAGCAATTTGGTAATTATTATTTTTAAAAAATATTTTTGAAAGAAAGACCTACAAATATACTTCGTATTTAAAAAAAACATATATTTGTTTGTATGTTCTCTATATAAATTGAAACTTTTTTCCGACCAGGATAAGAAAACTTGTTAAAGGATGGCAACAAGGGAAATTTGCCATCCTTTAAAAATTCTGGAGGAGGAAAACTGTAAAAAACCGGTATGACATTCGGCCACGATGTTTTTGAGATGTCGTGTTATCCCTTTGAGCCGCTTTTGTGCCAAAATATAACATTTTTAAAGGATTTTTTCGTATTGCGAAATAATAAAATATTGTGAGATAATTTGTTTTCTAGTAACAATTGTACAATATAATTTTTTTTGTAATCGCTGTTATCTATTAGATATACTTTAATCTTCTTACCAGTCCCGACGCCCTAAATAGACAACACATACCGCCTCTAAAATATCCTCAAAAGCCCTAACGATACCTCCAAAATATATTTATGACATTATAATCTTATTTGTTAAATCGTTAAACCACAAGTAATGAAGGAAAATTCCTATTGGAAAAATTAAATTCAAAAATCTAAGTCTTTGTAGATATTTTGACTTTAGCTTAAACGTAATATCTCGGCCGGGCTCGGAGCGCGCGAATTTCGAAAATCCGTTTTGCACACAACACTCACTGTATCCTGTCTTACGTCCTTGCGTTCGGCGTTCGGCGATCGTAACATTTTAAGAAGAGGGTTCCACGTAGAAGAGAGTTTGTAACCGTCGTCTCTATTGAAGTTCGGGGTTCTTCTTATTTCAATGGCTTCCCGGATCATGCGAGGAAAGTAGAATTGTTCCTTGGATAGCACGATGCGATTTTGAAACTGCATCCAGTGGTTACTTCCGCTATCCAATATATGTTCACAGATCGCCGTTTTTTCTCGCTGAACGTTTTTAACAGCTTTGATGTGTTCCGTCAGTCACGTTTCGTTTGTCCAACGTAGGCTACACCGCAGCTGCATTCGACTTTATACACACCCGGGATTTGCAGTGGTATTACATCCTTTACAGGCCTCAAAAATCGAGCTATATTTTGGGTCGGCTTGAAGATCGCCGTAAATTTGTTTCTATCCTATTTATAATGTCAAACAACCGCGACAGTCGTCGATTTTATATTTTCAGTATTCTTCTATAAATCGACATTTCGAAAGCTTCTAACTATTTACACAAAGTCTAGGTCCACGTTTCTACTCCGTACATGAGGACTGAATATATATAACAACGCACCAGGCGGCATCTAGTGGAGATTTTGAGACTACGGTTGCAGAAAAGTTGGCTCATTTTGATAAACGCAGCTCTAGCTTGTTCGATGCGACATCTGACTTCCACATTATGGTCTTCTTGACATATGGCCTTTTTCAAATAAAGTACATAATACATTTTTTTGTTTATCCAACTTTCAGGACTTCTTGCTTTGTGCTTTGGATTTTCCTATACCGTTCTGTTAAAAATTCACCCGTGTAGTAAAATTTCTACATTTAAAAATAAAAAATCTATTTGGTTTTGGGCTAGAAAATTGCTCGAAAATGCGAATTTTGCAGTTTATTTTTTTATTTATCTCCTGGTAGGGCGGGCATCGCAGGTTGAGCATTGGTATGGCCCTGCCTTCTAGGCCAAAATTTCAAAAAAAAAAAAATTTTTTTCAAAAATGTTTTTTTATTCACAATAGAATTTGTATAAAATTGCTTTGTGACGTCAAAAATGAGATACAATGTACGGTTTATATTATAGATAATGATATAAAATATTTAACAACAGAAATATTTAAAAGCAATTTAAAGTATAGGTACAGTTAGAATTTAAAATAGTCATAAAATTTAAAATAGTCATAATTAACAACAATAGTCAAAAATAAAAAATAAAAAGACAATATACCTACACAGTTAACAATTTTCAATAAAATAAGAAAAGAATATTCGATTTTATAATCATTCCAAAAAAAAATCAATATCATTAATAAAATCTACTACTTTGTAGTAAGCCTTCTTACATAGAATATTTTTAATTTTACTTCTAAACTGAATGTCTGATAGACCCTGTATGTCCTCTGAAATTTTATTATAGAACCGTATACAGTTTCCCATGAAACAATTGCTTATCTTACTTAGTCTAAATTTTGTCACTATATATTTATTTTTATTTCTAGTAGGTATTGTATTTGTGATTGTCACAGTTTTTTGAATAATGAGATATATTTTTTCGTGCATGCATAATGTTTTCAAATATGTATTGACTAGGTACAGTAAGAATGTTAATTTCTTTGAATAATTCTCTTAGGGAATCACGTCTGCGCAAGTTGTATATGGCTCTAACCGCCCGTTTTTGTAGAATAAAGATTGAGGGCATACTTGCAGCTTGTCCCCACAGTAAGATTCCGTAAGACATAATACTGTGGAAATAAGAGAAATATACTAGCCTCGCAGTATCAACATCGGTAATTTGACGGATTTTCATAACAGCATATGCGGCTGAACTAAGCCTTGTTGACAGTTTGGTAATGTGTGAATCCCATTTGAGTTTAGAATCCAACGTGATTCCCAAGAATACGGTCTGTTCTATGAAGTCTGAGACCTGATATAATAGAGACTTTAATATCTCCGTGATACTAACCCGTGATTAGAATAGACGTCTCTGATTACAGTTTTAGCAAAATTTTCACTTACTTTAGTATACGTCCCTGAATAAGACCGGTAAAAATTATTTACAATTATTACCGCCTTTATTTAGTCGCTAAATAGATTATTACGTAACGTCCGTAGCAGAGTTGAAACTGCTTACCGACAAACCACCGAAGTTAAGCAGCGTCGGGCGTGGTCAGTACATGGATGGGTGACCGCTTGAGTACTGCCACGTGATGTTATAAAAGCCGGTCAAATGTAAGATAATTATCTCACGGGTTACTTTTTAAAATGGAATAAACTCTTAAAGTATGTAGGTAGAATTCAAATAGTGCACATTTTCAAACTATGAATCGTTTTATTTACTTATCGCTTACGTAACGAAATGAAAATTTGACCGATCAAATATTCAAAGTATTCGTCGTTATTAGCAAAGAATAAATTTCCTCTTCTTACCACGCTCTGTGTCGAATTTTGAATTTTAAATTGTTGACAATCATTAATACGTCATTAATAGCATGTTGTAATTCATATACGTTTTGGTATCTCCTCTTGAAAACTTCGTCCTTTGGCAGACCCCACCTAAATTGAATCGCTCATTATGTGATAATTCTATTTTGAAAAAATATGGAATGAAATCGAAAAGTGACAAACGACTCCTGCGTTCCATTTCTGATTTTGTGTGTCGTTTTTATTTACGTGGTTTTTGAAGTGGGATAAATAAAGTAAATTTTCAGCAACTTATATCATTTTAGATAAGTGTTGCCTTAGAATGTTGGCTTAATAACGTGGCAGTATTGCTATATAATGGCAGAGATTTTAAAAGGAAAATTGATTACTGTGACGTCACAATAAGCCATCGACCGATTGTTTGTAAGGTAATTAATCTTGCACTTTAAAATACGATTTTACTTTAGCTTTTATACTTCTTAAAGTAACGGCCCACCTTAATGTCTATTGAAAAATTGTATTGTCAATTGTAAATATACATTACTGTCTATTGACAATTGTACTGTCAATTGTCAATAGACACTACGTTGGTCCGTAACCCTAAGAAGTATAAAAGTTTTTAAAAAACGCTTTGACTTTGTACTTTAAAGTGCAAGATAAATTACCTGACAAACAGTCGGTCGATGCCTCATTATGACGTCACAGTAATCAATTTTAGTTAAAAAATCTATGCATTATGTACCACAGTTTCATTACCACTAAGCTTTTAATTATTTCCGCGTTACGGTACTATTAAGAATTACGACAGTCTTACAAAGGAATGCTTAATCATCGCAAATACCCGACGGCGCAGGATCTTACGGGCTCGACTTGGGCATTCCATGTATCCGGATACGATTAAAACGTAGCAGAGCGCTTCATCTCGAAGGTCGTCCAGGTAATTGGTATAAAAGGGTATATTGGTCCGTTGACCAGCGTCGCGCCTTTGATGGCTTTGTTCTGTCAGGTTAAACGGAAAGTGATAAGATTGTCTTGATAAATTAAGCGGTTTGGTAGTCGAAGAATTGAAATTCATTTAATTCAAACAATGAATGAGCATGCATAAACGTTGCTCAACAGCCTAACTAAGCTTCGCACTTACTGAGTGTGGTTTAAAAATAGTCATGATAACAGGTACGTAAAAATATATTTATATAACAGTTATTTAAAAATCGGTGGTGTCACCCCAAGACTTTCCCGACAGTTCCCGGACGTCATCTCATTCAATTTAAAAATTCAATTGCAAACGCGCGTCGCCGTAAAATTCGTCGTTTAAGATTCGAATCTTGAACGAGCAACACAACGCAATGAAGATTTTAATTTCGAACGTCCTTCGCCGTTTATTAGCACGCTTTTATTAGGTCGACCTGTATGTAACTAACTATGTAATGGAATCTAAGGTAACCAATTTAACCATCTTCCAAGGATCGTATCGTCATGAAAATTGGCAGCTGTATGTAGTTCTGATGACAATACAATAATATGGTACTGTCGAACTGATCTGATGATGGAGTCGGAAGATATGAACTGGAACTTCATGATGGAACATCGTATCATAGCTGTGTTTGGACTTGTTAGAAAAGTCTTGGAATGAACTTTGACCACGATTAGGTTTCAAGGTCTGATGATGAAGCCGGAAGATTGGCACTGGCATTCCATGATGGAATATCGTATCATAGCCGTATTTGGACTTGTTAGAAAGGTCTTGTAATGAACTTTGACCACGATTAGGTTTCAAGGTCTGATGATGAAGCCGGAAGATAGGCACTGGCATTCCATGATGGAATATCGTATCATAGCCGTGTGTATGTGAATATCGCATCATAGCCCAAAAGCGTGCTTTTAGTGTTTTTTTTAAACTAATAATTTATTTTTGAAAATCTAATCGCAAGTGCGCGATGCCGCAAATATTAATATTAAATTCCCCATACATTTGTGTGGCGAAATTTAAACTTCCACGCAAAATTTTCGAAGCCCTCGAAAATGTGTTTGTAGAAGGTGTGTGCAAGCATATTAATATATATTGGTGGCTTATTCAACGGCAGGCTTTAATGACAGTCTTTTACCGCAGTGGAGGAAGAAATAGAGCCGATAATTGCATAAATACGAATATAATATGGATAATACGAAAAACGCCGATCGGCAGGCGTGGCCACCCAGGGGTTAAGTATTATTAGTGCAGCTTGTATTTTTCTTTTCTTTTTACCCACAAGGTTTATGCCTTTTTGTGGAACCCGCCTTGTTGCCTATTGGCACCATCTTCTAGGTGGGCATTTGTAGCATCAAGCAGTCAAACACTCAGGCGGTCACCCATCTTAGTATTGACCGCACCCGCCGCTGCTTAACTTCGGTAACAACGAGGAGAACCCGTGTCAACAAGGCTACGGACGCAACATGTATATACGATATTCCATCGAAAATTTTACAGTGTGATTTCGGCCCAACGACGCATCTTGTTTATTGAATTTCAAATTTCTAACTGCAATATTTCGAGATTGAAGTATTATTAGCAAGATTGAAGTATTATTAGCAAGATTGAAGTATTATTAATGGATCGATTTCAACCACAGTCTTTTCAACTCTTGCCATGAACAACCACAATCTTTTCAACTCTTGCAGCTCAATCGGATAAAGCGTTTGGGCGCTATTGTGGAGGAATACACACACAGACAGATAGACAGACACATATATTACTAACCTACACAGACTAGACAGATACATATATTATTACTATTGACCTACTTGACTATTTTTATCCCTTATCCTTTCTATTATTGACTATATTACAATTGCGTTTTATTTTCTTCTAACTATTGGCTATTGAATATTATTATTATTACTGATTTGTTTGTATTTGTGTTTTTTCTTTAAAATATCTTGTCGTATGATAATTTATGAGATTATCCAATATTTGTTTGATTATTTAGTACCACATGAAAATTCTACGAAATTATGTAAGAATTTTGATTGAAAATATTGGAAAATGTTGTCTCCTCTATATAACCTAGAAAATCTGCACTTGGATGTTCAACGTTCATACCTTGCAATACCGACGAGTATACCTTATACCTTAATAGGTATATATTTAAATATTATACTTGTTATTTTGTTAGTTTTTGACATAACCAAGTGTAGGAATTCCTATCAACTGGCTTAAAATTAAAAAAAATAATAAAGACAGACTTTCTAAAAATAATTCTAATCATCTCGGGGGGGAGGGGGGTCAAAATGTATATTATATACGTCTTCAGCTCGAAAAATGTTTTTTTAGGCCGCCATAGTAGGTTAGTAGGCCGCTATAGTAAAAAGCCGCGTTTTAGAAATCCTACCTTCAGGCTATTCTTCAAAGTTAGTCCTAGGTACTTAAACGTGTCAGATTTTTGACCACTGCGACTATCCACAAGGATATCTCGATGCATAATCGCCATATGAATAATATTATGTCTCGATGAATCATTTAAATAGACAAGGATAGCCAAAAATAAATGTAGAAAAAGTAATTGATCTAGAAAAATATGTGGTTCGTAGGTGTTTATACAAGATGGCGCAAAATTAATCAATTTTAGCAAATGGCGTCGTACGTCAATCATATTTGACATTTATGAACTAGACAGCTGCTGTGAACAGACAAGCAATGTACTCCGCAAGAGCGCGGAATTTATTTATTTATTTATTTATTTAAGAATTAATTACCTACTATAAAAATTGATTTGCTTACAATAACAGGAACCGAATTGCAAAACCTTAACCTTTTGCTAATTTGATTCTGTCACCCAACTGGGACTAGCCCGATCTAGGGTGGACAGGACTCTAATATGACAATCAAGTTTGATTGCTTGCTTGATTGCTTACAAATGTACAAGTTTTAGTAAAAAGCTAATAACACTAAATTGCCCTAAAATGTGGTCTTCAAAATAATAATAATAATAATAATAATAATAATAAATTTTAAAAGATATTATAATAAATAAAATGCAATTCCATTATATAATAGGAAATAATATAAAATTCGATTAAATAATATAAATAAAGTTACATATGAGAAAAGCAAGAAACTTAAGCCTATATACTTGTTAAGTAATATAGAATTTAATATAAAAATATCTAGTCAAAAAAAGTACCAATTCATTGTCAAAATAATATATAACAACAAAGTCAAATAATTTTTGGTAGTTGATTCAATGTTAAAATATACTTTGTGCGTATGTTTTTTTAAACTATTATTTGTAACATTTGATGTATGGTTGGTATGTCATGATTCGATAACCATTTCTTTAATTTATTTTTGAATTCCCTAAATGTCAAATTCATTTTTATTTCCATATTGATCAGGTTGTAAAATCTCGGCGCAATGAAAGAGTAATGTCTTTGTCCAAATGATGTTTTCATTCTGGGTATTAGTAAGTTATTTTCTATAACTTGTATCGTTGGTCTTCGGTTTTGATATCACTCTAAAACATTTTTTTTATTTAGTAAAAAAGTTATTCAAAAACAAAATTGGATAATTAATTTTGCGCGACCTTAAAAATCACTCCTGAAAACTATTATTGTGAGTAATTTCAAAATCAAAATCTTGTGACTTGGACCGACCTAGGCTGCCTATTTAGACACCAAAAATAAATAAATCGAATATAAAATGAAATATTCGTTGCTCGCATCGCCAGCCAATTATCTTAAATCTATTTCATCGCCTTGCTTGCACTCTGAACTTGCCACCATCAATAACAACGTGTCGACAATTGATTGACTGCTTACATAAATATATTTGCCGCCACACAAAAACCTTAGGTCAAAGTTAAGAATATCCTGCAAGGTTGTAAGGTCACGCGGCTTATTATTCTTGAAGTGGATTTGCTATCGTATTTCAATCTTAATTGATTCCTTAAATCAGTGTTTTTCAAGCATTTTTTAAATAGAAGCTCTCACGCGATCCCCCTTAGACTACAACTTAGTTCTCTCGACGCCCCCCCCCCCCTCCCCCCAACCCGCCGCCTCTTAGTCTCTTCCACAGTTGTAACTGTAAGCATTCAATACATTTTTGTAAAAACGATGGCGAAAATCACATTATTTTAACCGTTTTTCACGATCAAAACTATACTTACCTGTTTCCATCTCAGATCAACATATAGTTTTGTGAAATAAATGGCGAAAAACACATAATAAAGATGTTTCTCTTACGAAGCTGTAAATGTTTGCATTTTATATATAATACAGATTTTGTAATATTTTCGTTTTTTATTTTTAGATAGCCTGCGATCCCCCGAAAGTCTCCTCGCGACCCCCCAGGAGGTCGCGACCCACTGGTTGAAAACACTGCCTTAAATGAATCATTTGATATGCGTATTCATCATTCATATGCACAATAATGCCTTATTCGATGTTAAAAATTTTAAAACCATTAAAATTTATAGAATAATTATTATAATTCACTGGCCAATCACGGATATTATATCAGTTGGCTTGCATACACACAGGTTGTTGCTTATCGTAGCATTCTGTCACTACTCTCGTTTTTATTGGTGTATATGTGTAGCTTTGACGTCATTTATTATTTATCAAATAATTATATTTGATTTATATTTTGACAATTAAGATTTATGTTTGTTGATGTTGATTTGATTTTATATACATTCAGTTCCTGATATTATTTCTCAATAACTACAGGGAATTCATAATTTAAAAAGTCCACGTTTAAGCTATGCAAAATATGCTCGAAATTGATATCAATGTATTTAATTCTCTCGTAGTGTTTTGGCTCAATATGTCAACCAATTTGTTTAGGCTAGTCGACCTCAAGTGTGCTCTGCGAACTTTTTTAAAAAGGTCACCGCTAACAGGTTACACGGCTAAACAGATAAGCAAACATAATAAACAGGTTGATTTGATATCGATCCAAATCCGAAAAAAACACAACTAAATTGCTCAAAAAACAAATTAATGTCACTTATTTTTTTGGCAATCGGTATGTTGTCCACTCCAAATTCCTTCCTGAGCTGCAGATGGCAAACAATATTTTTGGACGTTACAAGGTGACTGCGAGAAAAAAGTTCGCTCAAATAGGGCAGATTTGTGCCGCTTTATTCCGCCGAAAGGTTCGCCGTGCTCTCAGATCAGAGGGCAATAACTTGTTATCCGTACCTGATCAAAGCAGCGACCTTTTATCTTACTTTTCCTTCGTGCAAGCTGCTAACTCTGAAATGTTTTACCAAATAATGTCAGAACAGTTCCCAGTGTTACAGGCCAGGCGCAACAAG